>JAHLWZ010000630.1:0-45665 GCA_020536535.1 Pelomyxa schiedti | reverse complement strand
TTTGAGCAATTTGGAGAGCCACAGATCGGGATCACCCTGTTCCAAATCGGAAGCTCGTCGGGGTGGGTCCATTCTGGAAAGTTTAAGAAGTTTTTTTGGTTTTTTGAAGTCAAACACGACGGCGGAGGACAACCGAATTCATGGCGTGTCCCAGAGAAAGAGTGCGCTCACCGTACTTAGTCACCACTGCACATCGCAATGGTGGCTGAGCCACCTTGGGTTTTTCTCAACTTGAGGACTCCTCACTGACTTAGCGTGCCTGGCGGCTTCTTCGGAGAATCGCAAGGAGAAGTCGATTCTTCCAATCCACAGTTTTTTTCTTTTCTTTCTTTTTTACTCACAGTAGCTTGGTTGAAATTGGACCAGCGGTCACCCTTTATGGCTGATCGCAGTGTGGTACATTTACCTTTTCCCCCTTTTTACCTTTTCCCCCTTTTTACCTTTTCCCGTTAACTACTGAACAGCTTGGTTGAATTGGATCGGCAGTTCCACCAAGCTTCCGGGCTACTTTCCTTTTTGGCGGCTCTCCTCTTGGGTGTGCCCTCAACTTACTCCTCTCTTTCCGACTAACCTGACAAGCCAGTGCGGAACGGCTAAAGGATTCCAGTTGCCGATTCTGGTATCCCCTTCTCCCTTTTTTTTCCCCAGCTAACCAATGCATAGATTTTGTAACAAGCTGCTGTTAAGTTCATGACTTCAGCGAGTTTGCCGGTTTGTCCCATTTATTGGCTTTCTGTTTCTAACATCCACACAGGTTCACATGACAACAGGCGACCATTATTTGATTTATGCGCTTTTGTCCCTTGCAAAGAGCAAGAGAGTCTGCCTGGATCCCGGTTGCCAACTCTGGTATGTCCTTCTCCCTTTTTTTTCCCCCAGCTAACCAAGGCACAGATTGACAAGCTGCTGTTATGTTCAAGACTTCCGCTAGTTGGCAGCAAACCTTCCAATTTGTAGGCAACCTGGGAAAATCCCCATTTTGTGCCCGATTTGAGAATGCTCAAAGCGGTGCCACTTTGAAATTCCTCCACTTTGTCCAAAGTGTGCACTAGTTAAGCAATTTGGAGGCTCACTTTGGTTCCAATTTGACGCTTAAATTGGGAAATTTTTGGAGTTAGGGTGGATGTGATGATAGCCCTCAGACTGCTGCAACAACTGGGCCTTGGCGAGTACTCTGATGCTTTGCATTCATGCATCGAGTTGCTGAGTCCCCATCCGCCGTCATTTTCGTCGACGTCACCGTCGCCGAAATGCCGCTTCGATTTCGACTTGAACCCGCTGCTGGAATCCACTCTGGACCCACGATGTACCTACACTGATGATGATGATGATGATGATGAGGGTAGTAGCGGTGGTGTTGACAGTGCTGTTGATCACGATGACGAAGGCAGGCCACGCACACAGGGGTCAGAGAATTGGCGCCGGTGTGTGCCGTGGGGAGCACTGTGCTGCATGGTGCTGGCGTATGTGTATAGTGAGAAGCCATCGCTGTTCAAGGAGCACAGGCCGTACACTGTTCTACCTGTGCAGGGTCTGCGGAAAGCTGCTATGCGGTGCAGGGAGGATTCACTGAGGTTCATGCACATGGCGCTTGATGCTGCGTGTGTCAACAGGCCACCGCCTGCAGGCTGTGTGATGGACTTCAGGAAATGGGAGGAGGAGAGGGCACTGTGGTGTATTGGAATGACTGTGAAGGCTTGTTGCCTGTTGTATGGAGTTGGGGTGCCTAAAGACGAGAGAGGGGCAGTGCAGAGAGCCTTGGAATGTGATCCTTTTGTATTCCCTCTGGCACTTGAGATAGTTGGGATGTGTTACAATTGGGGAAATGGTGTAGAGCAAGACATGGAGAAGGCTGCAAAGTACTATCTGGGCGCTGCTGAGGGTGGCAGCTCTTACGCACAGACCCTCCTTGGTCTGATGTACCTACGTGGACATGGTGTTGATAAAAATGAGCCCAAGGCAGTTCAGTGGTTAACACAAGGCTATGAAAAAGAGAGTTCAGAAGCCTGCACTTACCTTGCAATGTGCTATAGATATGGAGTTGGTGTGGCAAAGGATGAGGATGAATCCACGAGGATTTGGATCCTTGCTATGCAACAGGGCGAACCCATGGCACAGCATACCCTCGCCCTGCTCAATTCACAGGTGAATCCAGCAGAGTCATTTCGGTTGTTCAGGCTGTCAGCAGCACAGGGCGACCCCTTCGCCCAGAAGAACCTGGCCGAGTCATTCGTGCATGGAACTGGCACTCCCGTTAACCTCACTCTTGCTGCCAAATTCTTCAAGTTGTCAGCTGACCAAGGGGAATGGCACTCACAAGAGAGGCTGGGCCACCTGTATCTCACCGGGAAAGGCGTGGCACGGCAGCTGAGCCTTGCAGTTCCCTACTTCCGGCTTGCAGCAGCAAGAGGCAGTGTCCCAGCACAAACGAAGCTGGGGCTGTGCCTCGCCAGAGGGATCGGTGTTCCCCACTGCGGCCTCGACGAGGCGTTCCAGCTGTTCGGTCTGGCAGCAATTGCTGGAGACAGAGTGGCACAGTTCAACCTGGCCGTGTGCTACAAGAGAGGGGAAGGGGCCAGCACCAGGGACGCGAGGGAGGCACTGCGGTGGCGCAGGCTCTGGGGCAGCTTCTGCTAAACCATTGGACAATTACGTGGGCTGCCTGCCCTGAACTGGGACTGTTTTCAGTCCTTACACAGTAGAGGACCCCAATCCGGGGAACCAGACTCAGGACTCTGTGATCTCCTATAGCCCCGACATCACCATCACTCCAGGCACAGACGATCATGACAACAATTAAGAGAATCCTCCCATCCTGAGTAAATAGGTTCGTTGCGTCTCTTTGATTAGTGCCAACCTCCTCAGAGCCACACACTTGAGTTCAAAAACTCCGAAAGATCTGAAACGCTGAGTTACTTTGAAAACGAAAAAGTTTTGAAGCAGCTGGTTCTGTTTGTTCTGTTCATAAACACACAACCACAGGGCAAGAAAAAGAAAAACCAACTCAGTTGTAACCCAACAAACATGAGCAGCCAACAACCCTCACCACCACCAACAACAACTACTTCTACTTCCAGCAACAATGCTATCATCAGTACCCCCACTACTACTTCACCAACAGAGAGCCAAACCAACGACCCTGGATTGACCCTATTACGCGATCAGTACATGTATTTATTGTTGCTTATTTATATAACTAAACACATAATAAATATTATAATGGCTAGTGCAACCTTGGTTTATATGTGTTACTTTGCATTATACGCATGGGAATGGTAAACTTATATGTGTGCTATAGGAGGGTAGCTGAGTTGATAGAGAGGAGTGCGTGTATGGTGGTGGCACTGGGGGCCGGGGCTGGGGCCGATGGTGGACTAAAGGTATTCAAGGAGATAGCTGATATACCTGCATACAGGGCATTAAGGCTGCAGTATGTGGGTGTGTAATATACCAACTGCTACTATATTTGTACAGTACTACGGGGTAGTTATGTCCGTATTTTGCCTCACTCTTTTTAAAAGATATATGCCAACCTCACTGGATTGAAAGAGACCCGAAACTGTTTTATGGTGTATGTAACATATGTTAAAGCACTACAGCCCGCTGACTGATAACTTAGTTCTGGGGAAGCTGTTACAATATTTACAAGGATACTCCCCCTCATGAAGGGTATCAAATTTTGAAAGAATGGAAGAGGCGCTACTTTTCATCTCCGTTTCCGGAACGATCCGACGATTACCTTGCCCATACATACAAAAATAAGGTTAAAGTTTTTTTTCTGGTTTGAGTAGTTCTTACAGTACAACCAGAGACACTGTAAATTTATTTGCATCAGTAGTAACATTGACTGCCACCCGCAGAATTGTGATCTTGTTCTTCCGGATGAACTACACGAAATACACGGGAACACAACGACGTGGCAGTGCAGCAAAGTTTGTACAAGACAAACTTGGAACGCCCCGGTCCAGTTCAGGTTTAAAGTAGACATGGAGACGATGGTCGCACCAGAAGGGGAACCGCAGGTCAGTGCCCCTGGCTGGGAAGACAATCATCCCAAATGCCCGCATTGCGGGGCTTATGCCAGACCGGCTATTCTGATGTTTGGAGATGATTCTTGGGTTGCTCCGGAAAGAAACTGCCACCTCTATGAATGGGAATCCAAAACATCCAAGTACAAAAACACCCACTGTAACAGTGTACCACTTACTTTTCAATAGATATCTCTCTGAACACGCCCCTGAGGCCCGGCTCCTTATTCTTGAAATAGGATGCGGTCTAAGAGTACCCTCCATCAGGTTAGGGATCACAAGCCTTGTTCTTCACCTCACAATCAAATAGAGGGATGACCGCATCCCTTCTAGACCGCATGAGCACAGGCGGTGGAAAATGCACTCTTGTTAGAATAAATCCATCACCCAAAGGTTGTTTCCACTCCATTATTAACTAGAAAACCATGCCATTTTCATCTAACTACTCTCGGAACAGAGTGCTGTGATGACAAACGATACGGCGCGATGCACGATAATGCGGAACTCATTCTCATGCAAGATGGCTGCAAACATGCACTCCATGAAATAGAAGAAATTCTAAAAGCCAAAACTAAAGCGTCACCTTCCACAACAACAAATTCTCAGCCAGAGGCAACACCACAACACACAACAGAAAATGAAGAAAACCACTCCTAGTTGTATGTAAAGGAAGACAAGTAGAATTTACTAAAAATTCCAAAAAATAAACATGACACTCTATGAGCCACTCTAGTTTTCTCGAGCCTGTGTATAAGTTTACATTCCCAGCAGCTCTTCCACAGTCACATCCCTACTAATAGTTGAAGCCATAGAAAGGACTGAGAATGACTGCGGCATTGTTGCGTTTGGTGTATTATTGCTGATAGAGGATGGTTCTGTTGACGTAGCACCCTCTTTGCATGCTGTTGGCCCTTTATGTACAACTCTGTAAAAATAGTCAGAATAAGGCAAAAATGCTGTGTTTGTTTGGTTCAAAATACCTTGGTTTATCAGAAGGCGTGGGTTTGAGTAACCAAGTTGGCATTTCCCCTTTGCCCGCAATGTTCACTTTCCCTCGGCTTTCAAAGGGGTATTTGCCTTTTAGTTTTTCATAAGTTGATTCTGATATCTGAATGTGTCCTGGGAATCCTGTGTGTTCCATCCTGTCAGGAGAAATTGCCATTTTAGAAACATGATAGATTTTCCCTCTCCTTTTAACCTTGAAGCAACATTCACACAATCACCCCATATATCCCATGCAATCTTTTTCCACCCAATAACACCGGCAACAACACTCCCTGTGATTCAATTAAATATGTGGGATGGAAAGAATGGATGTCCCAACCGGTGTTCATTCCAATGCGGATTGACAATTTGTTGTTCACTGTCTGTCGGGAGGTTAGTGTAAAGTGAGAACTAAAGAAACAAACCGAGTTGAACATTTCCAGACTGTCAAGCATGCTTATTGCGAAGTCCATCATCACATCAGCATGTTCTTAACGACCATTACAACGAATTACGTTGGGAAGGGAGGAGGAACTTACCAGGAAAAGGAACTGGAGCACCGGAGACTGCCCTGAATTAAATTAAGCCTGAGAAGAAACTGTAGGGAGTATCTTACATGAAACAATCTCCAATGGTTTTTATTTTTTCGACACCCTGTAGGAGGTTATTGTATTTCCACTGTACTAATGGATTACTCACAAAAGAATCACAGAGATGATCCCATAAGGTAAACACCGAGTTTAGCATCAACACCAGCTCTTCAGGCTTCATAGAGGAAGACATAGAAGTGAATCTAATTAAGGTGAACAAAAGAAAGCCACACGCCACAAAGGGGTACCCAACAATGTCAGCAAATAGAATGGTAACTTCATCGAAATGGTGCGCAATCAGATAATTTTTCTTATTACCATCCCCTTCAGATTGTTGGCTGTTCAGTTCTTCAGCCACAGTTTTAGGTAGTATGTTAAGGAGAAGTTGCTCGGCCTGGAGGAATTGTGTCAGGATAGGTCAGTACCAGAGGCGAAGTACCCTGTGTTGCTGATGAATCAATGCATCTTGACGTTGCTTCATCTCGGAGATGTCACGTATGAATAGTGTCACACAGTTTCTGTTGTAGAAAGAAGTGTGACTTACAGACATCAGCGCAGTGAATTGCTCCTTGGCTAGAGGTCACTTAGCAAAAAAAAATAAGTAGAAACAAGGACATCATACTTTTTGTCTGAATGGTCACTTCACTGTTGAATTTTTTGTCTGTGTCAGAGCTAAAGAGTTCTCTGATGAGACCAGTATTATGCACTATAAGGTGGTTAAGTAACTCGAGATTGGATCAGTTTCTTACCAACGCCATTGGGAATGATGCAATCAGTCACATCTTGTCGCAAGACTTCCTGAGGAGAGTGAGAAATACATTCCATACTGTATAGTGGTACCTCAGCCGTGAATCCAGTAAGTTTCTCAGCGGCAGGATTGAAGATTTCAATAGCCCTGGTATACTTTGAGTAATCAAATAATGAAGTGGCGGTCTAACCTATCCTCATTGCACACGATCACTGCATCTCCGCAAGCATCCAGAATGGATTTCGTTTGTTGTTTTTGGTCCTGAAAGAATCAGAGAAAAATTAAGGGGACAAATTCGAAGGTTCAAACCTTGAAGGTTTTTTCAGATCTTCTTTCGTAAGATCTCCCTGTTTCAATGAACTGCTTGAGGTTGGGGATTTTTATGAGCTCCGGTAAAGGCAAGAAGAGAAACATCTTGAACATTCTGTTTGAATTCAGAAAAACGTAAAGTGAAAGAAAGGGTCACTTTTCGGTCTCCATGGCTATTGTTTCTATTTGGTATCTCAGGAGCAAATATAAAAACAGAACACAGGGTAATGTGACCCAAAAAATAATTGTAATTTGATGTTTGGTTCTACTGAGCTGTCACAAGAGGAACATAGAAAAAGGAGCAAAGATGCACACTGATCTAATTCCTCCAAAGCATTGTTTCCAAGCATGATTGTGTCTAAAACCAGCCACTCACGTAAGGGGTTAAGAATTGTTACTGCTTCCTGAAAGTAAGGAGACTTGTCTGAAAGCCTGACATAGCGTTAGTGGGTCTCAGGGGTAAGATCTCCTACAATGAGTCTGGGCTGTTTACTAGAAGGAGCAAGTCCTTGAGGTAGATCTCTTGCAGTGAGGATAAACCCTGGCACTGGCTTAAATTAACAGCAGCAGGGCAGGGTTCGTAAAGCCATAGATTGGTTAACACAGGATCTGTGGTTATACGCCTTGTTCCGAGTTGGAAATTTGGAATAAAAGATAAGAACTGCTTACGATGTGATGTGCATAGAGTCATTTCCATACTTGAGGGCAGAATCAAACGTACTGAACTTGTTATATAGCGATTCCCATTGAGCTGGCCGATGTTACCAGAAAATAGAGGAGGTTTGAAACACACTCAGGCTTTCATTCCTTGTGTATGAAGATGGGTCATCCACAATGGCCTCCTGAGCCCAAAGAATTAGCTGAGTGGCTAAATTCAATCGAGTTCCTATTTTTTGCAGAGCAATTACAAGAAATGAAACCAGAAAGAAGAAAGGAACCAGAAGCATCTATTTCATAAGCAGCATAACGGTAGTTGGTAGTGTAGATCTGAACTTTGTTTAGAGCTTACAACCTTCAAATTGACTAACCATAACACAAGTAAAAATGGCGGCAGATAAAATAAGGAATATTGCAATTGTGACAAAGAACGCGACATAGGTCTGCTTTACAACAGAAGCACTGAAAACTCATTAGGTACAACAAATGAACACAGTCCATGTATACCTTGCAGTGTCGCCCACATCGCTCAAAGAATCTCTGTCATCATCACTTCCAGATCCAACTAAAAGAAGTTATCAGATAACTTGGATACAAAGGCACGCAACCAGCATTGTGAACTGTTGACTTGGGGACTTCAAGGAAGAGGTTAAGAACGGTCTTTCTATCCTTTGACACTTTGATCATTGTTGGGAAAAAAACAGCGAAAAACTGGAATGGTCTACGTTAAAAATTGAATGGCCAGGTGGAAAGTACCATAATACAAGCAACAACAAATGTCAGTGGGAATATGATGCACAAGGAAATAAGAATCTGTTTCCCATCTGTTTTTTTTTTAAATACAATGGCACTGAGCAGAAGCGGAGTACCATCAGCACTGAGATCACTATAAACCCCTCCTAAATCCCGCAGAGCAGAAACAATCACTGTTGGCCCGTTATCCATGACAAAACGGAAGGGAGCCGTGCAGCGAAAGTCGGTAAGATCTTTTTAACAGGATGAATTATGTGTGAGCACCCGACAGACAAGATACTTTGACTCAAAAAAATGTCACGGACAGTTGCGAGATCTCGCAAGTTATTGACAAATGCAGAACTGGCGCTCTGTAAGAAACTTCTTGTGGATTGTGGGCACATACCCTGCATCCCACAGGGGCAATGAATTTATTGAAGTATGGCCGTTACTGTAATGGAAATAGTCCTCCCTGAGGAAAATTTGCACCTGTGATTTGTTTATGGTATGGTTGGAAGGGAGGTACACTTACATCAACTTGCGGCAGAGACCAGAAATGAGATATCTCGGAACTCAATTGGCTAATTCAAGATATTAGAACAAATGGGAAAAACCAAAGTTTCAAGGAAGAACCTATCAATAAACATGTCATTGAACAAAGAAACAAATGCAACTGTCTGAGAGTCAATAAGAGCTAACCTGGGAACCATAAATGTAATGTTGGGACAGTAATATATACTTGGATTCTGCTGAGGCCAGATCTTTATTCATGAAATCAAGCTCTAGACTTCGTGCATAAAATACAGCAGTTTGGGAATAGTCTTTGCACGTTACAGTGCTGTGGTACGTTGGACCCAGTATTATGGCTATACTGTTACCTATTCATCTCAACAAGTCTTGCTTGGAAAGTCGCAAATGTAATTCGAGATAACGCATACTCCAGAATAATACTCAAAAACATAACGAAAATTGTGAATACAATGCTGAGGTGAAGTTGGTTCATCACTCCCAGTCTGTGAAGAGTGAGAAGATTGTAATTAGTGAGGGACGAGTACCTGTAGTTCTCAATTTTTTTCCGCAGGCTCCGAACGTCTCCAAGTGGACTGCCCATTTGGGTTGCTGAACCTGAAATGGAGGAAACTTCTGACCGGTTATCGTCTGCGTCAGAGTTTCTTTGGAATTCCTTAGGAAGGGATTGAAGTTTTGACTGTGTTACCTGGCATACTGGACCTCGTTGGAGGGAAATTCCTGCATGTTTTCACTAATGAACGGGTAAGCCTAAAAACAGAGAGAAGTAATTGAATACAAGCGTATTTCAGGTTTTGCTGTCCTACTGTAGAACTTTGTTAGGTTCTCAATTCCAGAACAAGAAAGAAAAAAACCTTGCTTTCTTACTGGCTTGATCTTCCAACTCATCGGCATGAAGAAATGCCAATTCAGCATTAGTTTCATCATTTTTCACCTCTTTAAGGAACAAGGCATACCCTCTCACCACTCTGGTGAACTGTGAGCCATAAAAGAAAGAAAATTCACAGTACTTGTAGTTATTGGGATATGCGTGCATGAGATTGTCAAATTCCCGTTCCACTTTGTTTTGATATTCTCCAAAGGATCGGACAATTTTAAAGACTGAGTCCACAGCTGCTGAACTATGTGCCCTCAAGATGTAGTTCCAGAACCTATTTGCATAGGCAGTAGCAACTCTAGGGGCTAATAAGTCTTTACGCTTTAAATGTGTAGCTTACTTGATGTTTTTATTAACTTGAGAGATACGGGATTCTAATTCTCCGCGGGTGTCTCCTTCCAGTGTTCGTTGCATAGAAGTCTGGATGACAGTACTACAAATATACGAGATGTCGGGGAAAGGTTTAAGCCTTTTAGCAGTCCGTGCTTGCATTGAGGCTGAGTTACAAAGGAGACACAGGAAAAAACAGACTTAGTTTCGAGAAAAGGTAGGAATGGGCATACCGCCATGAAGGTCGTCGAATACATCAAGTAGTAAAATGGCACTGCACAAGTGCACGAATGGTGAAGAGGAAATTTGGGCACGGGCTTTAGCAATTAGCTGCTCTGCGAGTTGTGCCTCTTCAGGAGTTACTGATTTCCCATTATACATATATCGCAGAGATAGATCCAACTGTTGTGGCGTTAGAGATCATTCTACGATTTAATGGAAGTACTTGGAAGGGGTGCTTGACATAGAACAAATCCAAGGATTTAACTCCCCTGATATATTTTTCATAGCTACGGGTTCGAAGCATTGAGAGGAATAGCATGCCTGTTTGATCAAGCATTACAATTCATAATGAAGAAAATCGCTCGCACCTATCCCAACGAACGGAGAAAGGCAACAAAGAGATCCAGATATGAGAATATTTACATGCACAGATGATGCAATCATGGCGACACTGCATCCAGCAGCGATACCAAGGCTGAGATTTTTTTGTTAGCTCAAATACAGGAGGGAAACAAAGACTGACCCAACAACTGTGATATTGTTACACAGTTTCTTATAGAATGGCATGAACCAGAACTGCATAAAGAGTACCGCAAATAGCATTATTGTTACAAATATGGTATAGACTAAAGCTTGCACAGATAAAAGCCCGAATTCCAGGGTGGCCAGGCCCAATTTGCATAGGAAGAGACACAAAGAAACTCGAACGTGAGAAACAGCATAAAAGCTCGCACTTGGAATAACGTGCACAAGACTATGAATACTGTTACAAGAGAATAAATAGAAAAGGAAAGGTTACTATAGGGTATGAATTAAACTGAGCAAGACTGTGAGGACTAGGCCAATCAAAGAAGTGACAAATAATTGTAAGTCCGTGTCACACTCCACCCTAGTGCCGGCGGAAATATAATACAGCTCCTCACATTTCAAGTCTGGGGTATCATCAGAAAAATGCACTAATGGAAATCCGATGACCAAACCCACTTGTGAGAAAGAAAAACATCATGGGGAGCATCAGAACTCGAAGAAGGGATGTAGCATAATGGAAAAACGGCATTACTTTGAGGTGAGGCACCGCACTTCCCCTGTACATTATAAAAAACTCCAACACCATTGCAGCTGCCAGTAATACAACAAATATAAACAGAATGTATGTCACCGCGATGTGAGCAGTGAAGCTCACCCAGACAGCCAAAGGTGGCGCTCTAATACAAGATATTATTCGCCATACCCACACAGCTGCAGAGTCAGGCCGTTTAGAAGTAAAAGATGCAACACTACTCGCACTGGAGTTGTCCGAGCCCGATACGCCTGATGATGAGGATAACAGTGATTCGTACGATGACGAGGAGTATACAGCAATCTCTTCCGTGGGTGGTATAAGAACTAATCTTAAAGGGAATGTGACAAGTTGAGCCAACTCCAGAACCACGAGAATTGTCATGTACAATGTAAAAGGAGAGTACTGCATAATATGGAAGCACAACTTCTGCGCAATACCTATACATCAATTCGCAGTTAATTTTCCAACCCAAAAAGGGGGGGGGAAAAGGGGAAAAACAAAAAAATAAAAAAAATTACCAAATTGAATCCTCCAGAAGCCCAAAGTAGTTTCGGATTTGTCTATGTCACTCCAGGCATGTGATGTGGATCCGGAAGAAAGCGTGGACGACGAGTGGGAAGAATGGCCCCCGGAAATTGCATCCAGGACATCAGAGCCCTCTTCCCTGATGGGCTCGTCCTCGCGGTCGCCCTCTTCGTCCCCTGCCTCGCCATTTTCGGGAGGCTGCGAAACGAGAATTCCTTCCAGTTCCACGCCGTAGGCTTCTGGGTTGATGTTGCCGGTCCCATTATTGTTGTTGTTGTTGCTAGTGTACAAGTCGTCGCCGGCGTTGCTGTTTGGGCGGCTCATCTGGGAGCCCTCCGAGCCTGTGACTTCGCCGCCCTGGGAGGGCCGGCGCTGGTGGCCGTGCTGCTGCTGCTGATGCGGCCGACTGCGATTGTGGGTGTCCGAGTCGCTGACATCCACGTGCACAGTCTTGGGCTTCCTGTGGCGCTTCTTGTGCTTTTGCTGCTGCTGCTCCTGCGTGGATGCGGCGGCGCCGGCCGCGTTGTTGTTATGGGACGACGGCTCCTCGGCCGCACCACCGACACCTTGACTAGCACTAGCGGTGCTACTATAACTAGTTGTAGTTGTGGTGGTTGTGGTGGTTGTGGGTGGTGGGCGCTGCTGTTGATCCTGATCTACAACATGGAAGGTGCTGTTTCTGTTACTATTCTCAGCAGGGTCAATATCATGTGTGGAGGTGCTGTCCATTTGTGTTTTTTGTTGTGACTTCTTTGTAGTGTAGTGCTTGTACGGCTCTTGTGCGTTTGTTGGTTTTTTATTTTCTGTGTTTTGTGTTTGCGGTTTGTTGGTTGGGTGTGGATTTAAAATTGATTGGAACTGTGGAATTCGGGTGATCAACGTGGACGAGTGAACTTTCCATCGGCGAATGCGTGTGGATGTTATGGCTTTCGCCGGTGTGGATGGGAACCCGAGAACGTATTTCGTCCACGTGGAGCTGGACCTGTTGTGCAAAAAAATGGCGCTGAGCCGACTCCAATCAAGAGATGGACTGCACGATGGGTTGCTGAGCCAATCAGGGAAACCTCACAACAGTAGATCTGAGGGATGCTTGTTCCACAGACTGGTGTGAGTTACTGAGGAGGAAGAACCGTTTCAATGTGTCAAGAGAACATCAACCCTATTGAAGAAAGGGGTACGGTGGTGCCTGGGTTCCTGGCAGGGAACTGATGCCAGATGAGAAACGAATCACTTTGAAGATGTGCAACTGAGGATCAGAAGAAAGCAGTAGAAAAAAATATAACATTTCGAAACAAAAACAATCTCGTCCGCACGAGTACCGTACACCGGATCACCGACATAGACGTCAATACAAAGGAGTAGTTTGAGCGTAGATCGCGCGGTCCCACACAAGGCGTGAAAAAACCCCGCAACCCATCCACACAAGGAACGAGCGAAGAAACGGTCGATAGCACCGCTGCTCCCGCCTCATTCACCTTCCTCACCATCGCTACTTCTCAGGGCCACTTCCCCTGTTCCCTCGGCTCCAGACCGTCGTCGGCAGCAACACACTCTGATCTCCTCCTCTCTGTTGCCAACTCCAACTCCACTACTGCTTTCACTTTCACAGCCGACACAAAAACAAGCAAGCTCTGCTTGAGCAGCGGCACCGCACAACTACTTGTCAATGCCGAAGGGCAAAAAGAAGAACGAGGCAGCGGAAGATTTCTACATCGCTGCCGACGCAGACGAAGAAAGCACCCCTGCCCCACAGAGTGACACAAAGGCAGACCCAGCCCCCGCAAAGGTGGCCACTAAACCTGTATGTTTGCACTTCTTTTCCTTTTTTTTTTTGTTTTGGTGATGTTCCGCAGGCCAAGAAAACCGCAGTTGAGGGTAAACCAGAAACCAAGCCTGGTAAGTGTCATTGGTACAGACAGAACTGTTAACCTTCAAAAAGGTCCTAAAAACGACAAGAATTCTTCCAAAAAGTCTCCAGCCAACAAGCCTGAAAACAATGCTGCTTCCCAAGGCACCAAGAAGTCTGCCAAGCCAGGAAAGAAAGGCAAAGCCCAAGATGACAGTGCTTACCTTCCAGCGGAGACCAGTGAGAATGAAATCAGTACAACAGACGTTGCGGCAACTAAATCCAAGCCGGCACCCTCTGAAGCTGAGAAAGTCCCTGAACAAGAACAAGTGGGTACCACCACACCTGCTGTAACCAAGGTTTCTCCCAAAGCAAGTACCGATGCAAGCACTGTGGATACCGAGGTCCAGAAATCCCCTGCCCAGTCCGATTTGAAAGAAAAGCCTGAAGTCCCCACAACAAGCGCGGAGTCCACGGAGCCTGCAGCTGCAATATCATCAACTGCAAGTGAAGAAGCACCCCCAGAAACAGAATCGAAGCCCAAGAAAGCAGACAAAGCCAAGAAGCCCGCTGTCAAGTCAGCAAAAGAAAAGGCAATTGAAAGAAAAGCCTTGATGCTGGAGGCAATTCGGAAACGCCAGGAGGAAGAGGAAAGATTACGCAAAGAAGCAGAACAGAGGCGCCGCAAGGTTATTTCTTTTCCTCTCTTTTCATTCGTTTCCTTACGAAACCCAAGGAAATGGAGGACGCAAAGAAAAGAGAGGCTGAAGAAGCAGAAAGAGAGAGAAAACTCGAAATCCAGAGGCACATTAACAAGGCATTTATGAACGTTTGGCTTCTCGAGTGGTTAACGGTACATAGGAAAAAAAGAAAGAGCGGGATAAGAAACGGAAGGAAATAGAAGACAACAATAAACGACTTCTGGCTCTTCAACGCCTTGGCATAGAGGTTACATCTGGTGGTGTTGTTCAGAAAACCCCAAAGACCTGGAGTTCCAAATCTAAAGAGGCTAGAGTATCTTTTTCTTTTTCCTGGACTGAATCATGCTCACCCAAACGAAGGAACAACCACAAGAGGGAGGTGCCACATCACCATCCAACGAAAGTACCACTGATAAGGTACCTACGCCAGACCCTCAAGAGAGTGCCCAGCCTGCCGTAGAGACGGATGTGAAAGAAGTACAAGCAAGTGCCAAAGCGGAGACAACCAAAGACATTAAAGTTGAAACTAAGCCAGATGGACATACTGAAGCACTTGACAGCTGGGAAGGTGTGTTTACTTCTTATTCGATTGTTTTCTAATGTTCTTTTAGCTGCCCTTGATGAAAATGTTATCATCAAGTCCAAAGGTGCAACTAAGGTGGCACCAATTAAAGACAGCGCCAAACCGGCCGCATCCGCACCAGCAACAAAAGGAGCCAAGACCTCTGGCCCTTCAAATGCCAAGGCAACCAAAGGGGCTAAAAAGGCGGCCACCAAGGTTGCCACCGAGGCTCCAGCACCAGCCGAACCAGTAGTCAAGGAGATGAGGTCTCCTATATGTTGTGTTCTTGGCCACGTCGATACCGGAAAAACTGTATGTCACCCAGTTTGTAGTTCTGTTGTGTACTCAATTATACCTTCAAGAAACTTCTGGACAAAATCCGAAGAACCAATGTGCAGGATGGTAACAATTCATCTTCCTCAGTCTTTTTCTTTTTTTTAACAAAAGAAAATAGGTGAGGTTGGAGGTATTACCCAACAGATCGGTGCATCATACTTCCCCATGGAAACAATCAAAGTTCTCACCAAGAGATTGACTGAGGTTTGCGAGCTTGTTTTTTTCCCCCCAGTTTTAATCTGGTTTCTTTAGCAAGCTCCTTTGGCTTACAAAGTTCCTGGTCTGCTTATTATTGATACCCCTGGACATGCCTCTTTTTCCAATTTGCGGTAATTTTTTTCACAAGGGTTCTACCCACTAAAATTGTTTAGTTCTCGTGGCTCGTCATTGTGCGACATTGCAATCCTTGTTGTCGATCTGATGCACGGATTAGAACCGCAGACAATCGAGTCCATAAATATGTTGAGGGAAAGGAAAACTCCTTTTGTTGTGGCTCTCAATAAGGTAAGCGAAATGCGTTGGGTTTTTAGTTGTTGAACTGGGTTTTCTCTAGGTCGATTGCCTGTACAGCTGGAAGGCATTCGGCAATGCTCCTATACGTGACGCTCTTGAAAGGCAGACCCCTGATGTGTGTTGGTGTTCTGTATCTTATCCGTTGGTAACCCATTTCCTTAGGTGCGATATGAGTATGAGCGACGTGTGAAAGAAACCATTGCCCAGTTTGCCGTTCAAAATCTGAATGCCTGTTTATACTACGAGAATACCGTATGACACTTGCCAGAAGATTTTTGTGATCTAACCATGTATTAGGACATGGCCCGTTGGGTGTCTCTAGTTCCAACTTCTGCAATGTAAAATTTCCTCCTTTTTTACAACTTTTTACCAATGAGAGTACAGTACAGGGGAAGGCATTCCTGATTTACTGTACTTGCTTGTGAGACTCACACAAACTCGAATGTCAAGTCGCCTGTTGTTCCTTGAAGACAAACTTCAATGCACAGTGCTGGAGGTTACCAGATCTTTCTTCTATTCTTTGAGCTCAAGTTAGTCGCAAATTTCAGGTGAAAGTCACGGAGGGTCTAGGAACCTGCATAGATGTCATACTTGTGAATGGAGTCCTTCATCAAGGTGACACCATTGTTGTTTGTGGAATGCACGAGCCAATTGTCACGACAATTCGGGCTCTGCTCATACCACAACCTCTAAGGGAGATGAGGGTCAAGGTAATTACCATAAAATCGTCAGCCTAGTTCCACATCTAATTTTTTCTTTTTCTCTACAATAGAGTCCCTACGAGCATTGTGACGAAGTCCGAGCAGCTATGGGTGTAAAAATCGCCGCAGCCAACCTGGATGAAGCTGTTGCTGGAAGTAGTTTATTGGTGTACCACCCAGATGGACCTGTGTCTGTTGATGAACTGAGGGTTTGTACCCTTTTTGCGTATTGGCTCCACACCCACATTCCTTTCAGGAAGAAGTGCAAAGAGATTTGAAGAACATGCAAGCAAAAGTCGACAAGAGCGGGGTTGGTGTATACGTTCAAGCCTCTACTCTTGGTTCACTTGAGGCTCTACTTGTTTTCCTTAAAGAAAGCAACATTCCCGTGTTCGCCATTAATCTTGGGCCTGTTCACAAAAAGGATGTCATCAAAGCTTCAGTCATGATCGATAAGCCAGCAACGCGAAAGTATACCCGATATCTTTCGAAGTGACACTCTCTAACCTTGATTCGAAGATTTGCTGTAATTCTCGCTTTTGATGTTCGGATAGAGAGAGAAGCTGAGGAGATAGCAGCAACCAATGGAGTGACCATATTTAGAGCAGACATTATTTATCATCTGTTTGATCAATTCACTGAATATATAAAGAATATCGAGTACGTTAACTCTTTCCTTCCGTCGTAGCCTTAATTAACCTTCAAAAAGCCTAGCCGAGAAAGAAGCCGCAAACAAATCTGGGGAGGTTATATGGCCTTGTATTCTGGAAGTCCTTCCGCAGTTTGTATTTGCCACCCGCGATCCTATTATCGTAGGTGTGGCTGTCAGAGATGGCTCTGTGCGTGTGGGCACACCTTTGTGCGTCCCTTCCAAGAAGGTCAATTTTCCTGGGTTTTCTTATTCCTTATCTAACGTTGTATCAGTTCATATCCGTTGGACGAGTGGCATCAATCGAAGTCAACAACCGCACAGTACCACAGGGCAACAAGGGTGAAGAAGTTTGCCTCCGCATTGAACAGCGACAGGGCCAACAGCAGTACATGTACGGAAGGCACTTTGACAACCTCGACCTTCTCGTCTCAGAGGTGACCCAGCCCTTGAACAAACTAAATAAAATTAACCGCGTTCACAAAGATAACTCCCGAAAGCTTGGCCGCTCTGAAGAAGCAGTACGGCACTGAACTCAGTAAAGAAGAAATTTGTCTTCTTGGTAAGCTCAAGCATGAAGTCTTCTGCTTCATGTAAACAACTAGTCAGTCATTTCAAACAAAAAAAAAGTATTTTTCATTGACTCTATGATTTTTTTTTGGTAACAGTCAACTACATTTTAAGGAGTTGACGAAGTTGTCTGGTTGTAGTTGCTATGATGTTGGGTTTCATCACTAGCTCCAAGTCACTGAGGGACTGAAGTAGTGGTGGAACTGGTGGGCAGTTCTCAGTAAGAAGTTGTGTAATTTCGCTCCTGGCTTTCTGTTTTGTGTTTGGGGTGTTGTGTGGTTTGTTTGTTTAACTGTTAGAAAAGTTTTGCTGTGGGTTTCCGGCTGTAATTACCGGTAAAGTATTTATTATACAATAATTAGTTGATGGGATTGTTAGTAAGTATTGAGAGCAAAAACGCACAGGGGCACGGGGTCCGGTTGGTTGTTGTTGTAGTGCCACCTCGGTTTGTCTCCAGAGCAAAAGCAGGGCACTTTCCACAACACCTTGGAAATAGTGAGTGAACAAACGGAAGAAAAGCGGGGATGTGAGGATGCCCTTACCAAACAAAAACCTCTTGTTTCCTTTGGCGGATCCTTCAAAGAGCTCTCTTCTTCCAATTTTTTTGATGAAAGTTACCAGGTGGCGTAATGTGGACTGCTTGCAGGTTTCATCCATGGTTGAAGGTTCCTCTTCCAAAGAAAAGAATAACTGCGGTTTTCCTGGAGGCATTTTGTTGACACACCAAGAAAATACAGAGACAAAATCAAACCTGATGCAGCAATGGTGGACTCTATTCTGGCCCGGGAATATAACACAACGTAGCTGCAGATATTCTGAGCGGATAAGTTCAGGTTCTCTGTTGCTAGTCCTCGCTTAGCTGGATCTGTGTTTTTATTAAGCCAAGGAGACATGGTGGGGGGAAAAACCTACCCAGAGATGCAAGTTCGGTTACAACCTGTTGTGGCCAGGGAGAATCGCAACAATACTTATTGAAGCAATTCATGATAACTGCATGGAATACCTCTTCAGTTGTCAGAAGCTAAATGTCACGAGTTACGGAGAGGCCGAGATCACTCATAAACTACACACAATGGTCGTAACTTCCGAATATCTACAGGAATATAGAATGTAGAACAGGGAGATAGTGAGGGATATATTATGCAACGGACTGCGCTGTGAACAGCTTAAGCTTGAGTTCGCTTCATCATCACGAAGGAAATACGAAAATTCTGAGTACTTGGCTTGAACTAGAGAGGCAACCTTGAGAACAAAAAACAAAAAAAAAAAGTGGTCAGTACAGCACAATGAACTCCCTTCCATTATACCTGAGTGGCAAGTTCAACATTGCCTTTCAGTGTGATCAACAGACAGTTGATGAGCTGCAGAATCCTTTCACACCACCGACTGTAGTGTCTTGACCAAATAGTGCCTGCGCCGGGTTGGATTATTTGTTTGGGTGGGTGCCAAAATGTATTTTACCTTTCATTGGTACCTCTAACCAGGGACACTCACCAATAATGTGTATGATACCTTCTTGAGCCAAGTGCATTGCCCCCTCTGGGTGAGAAGCCACACGAAGAAGAAATGAAGTTAAAGATTGGTACGCAAGTGAACTAGATTCTATAGCTGATATCAAATGAGTCTACTTCAATACCCCAGGGAAAGAGTAAGGGCAAAACATACCGCTTGGGTTAAGCGCACTTGGCAATTTCATCACCATTGCCAAAAGATGACCTCGTGAAGTTATGACTGCCATAACATCTCCCACGCTATCAACAGCCACAAGGAAGTCCAACATGCTCAGTGCCTATTGCATGAAATGAATTCAGATTCTTACAACAAATTTTCAGTCATCATACCACCGCCTTCCATGCATCAGGAGCTGTAAGTGCATCTGAGCAGACTTGTTCCAAAAACGTCGAGTATGATGGTTTGATAAGAGTCACAGCAGATTTGATCAACTGAGTTATATTAAAAAACCTCACAGTAGTCATCGAGGAGAAACTACCTGGGGGGTGCTCGTATGACTCACTGCGTTAAGATACCTAGTTTGGGACTTAGGGCAAGATTGATTGTGAAGGAGACACACAACAGGATCTGAAGGGTGCTTGAAAGTAAGTTTCCCCTGATATTAAAATCACTCCTAGCGGATAAATATGCATGAACGAGAGTTTGTACGACTTGTGGTTGAAATAAAGTACTGGGTCCTGTTATCTTCTAAGTGAGAACAAAGAAAGGGGTTCCTAAGGTTACCAACCATATTGAATCAATTCTGCACTTTGTGTAAAAACTGCAGTCACAGCAACAAGACTTTCTGTAAGTGAGAGCACAACAGTTGGAGGGCGCTGGGATTGGTATGAAGCATTTATCTCCTCTAGTATTTTACACATTCGAGCTGCAGTAGCGAAGAGCGTGTCGTATGAGTTTTCGCTGGAGTAAGGGCTAAGAAAACGACTGAGAAAATATGAGGGAGAACCCGAGATACTGGAAAATGGCGGGAGAAAAGAAAATAACAAAGAGTTGCTTCAGTGCTCTGCAACATGTTTCAAGTCCGCCCAAATGATTATTTACTGGAGTACTTTGTATGTCCTTGGAATGGACATTAATACAATGTTAACTCAAAGCGAAATTACCTCCATATCGGATGAACCAACAGGAATTGCCTGAAAGACTGTGGGAAGAAAGATAAATGAAATGATGTGTTGGACAGAACAGGCGTACCAGAAAGAAGACTTATGATGGAGTTTTGGGATTCCTGTAAATCTGAATGAACAGTGTAAGCTACGGAAAAGATTTCCAAAAGAACTACCACTAGGGAAAAGCAAACCGAGTAGTCTACTTGCAAAGAGTTGATTGGGTATCATGCTTACTATGAGTGTCATAGACTATTATGTGAAGGTTACAGGTACAAGAACTTTTAATAGTACAAACTTTTATGAACCAAGACACTGCCAAAGTTACCGGCGCAGTTGCACCTTCGCGGTGTGCATTTCGAATAAGTGTGACAAGGATAGGGAGTTGCCTATGGAAGAACTCTGTGTGGCAAATTAGTGTGAAGGAATTTCATAAGACTTCAATCTCTTATTACCTTGACTTTGAAGAAAATCAGCTACGGCTGTGAACGTTGAACGAGAATTCAGAAGGTGGTAGAGAAATTCAAAGCACAACGCAAAGGTGTCGGGGCTAGACTTGGCCTCTGCGGCACCACCCTCACTCAATATATCCAGCACAGCATGGACTGGAGAGGCATAAGGCAGATGGACCAAGTCCGTGCGCTTTTTTATTTTCCATTCATTTGTTTTTAAATTTTGAATTTTGAATACCTGTATTTTTGCATGCAATCCAAGCAAGGCAAGACCCAAAGTTTTGGTGCCAGTTACGTTGTCTATTAAGTATCTCAAAACATACCACCTCATTTCCCTGAATTGTGGTGAGACAGGTAAGAGAGATGTGATTGGGGAGACTTAGGTCCTGTTGGAGTGGGACCACCTTCCAACAGAGGAGGGTTCTTTCTACGGGGAAAGGTTAGAACAAAAACAATCAGGTTTTTGTGTACATGATGAGGTATACTAGCATAGAAATGAGAACTTTCCTTTCTTCGTCAGGCATGCCGAGGATCAATTGGGCTCCTTTGTCCTTGGTGATCATTAGGTTGATTAATGTGTGTTGGTATTGAGCCCACTGATTTCTTGCTCAGATAGCCCAAAAAAGTTAGGTTGCACAGGATTATTTGTGCTGGTAGCTCCCCTTTCAAAAAACCAACGAATTTCATGATGGCTAAAAAAAAAAAAATGAGTTAGGCACAAGAATGAAGTAATTACCTTGCTTGTCCCGGAGGTGTGTGTGCAACATGTGTAATGAGAAGGGTGCGTGAGAGTTCGTGATGAATCTGATAACGTCCTCTTGCTTTTCGATTACTAGCAAAATAATCTATATGGTCTCTTGAACTGGAATAACTGTTCGTTGGGAAGTACCTCAAAGACAAGCTGCACACAAGGAAAGCAGGAGTCCGGCGGGATACCAGACGGCTGCTGGGTAGAAGTAAGGGAAAAAAGCAACAGGGAAAAAGAAATTACGGTGTAGTCTAGAAGGAACTTCAATAGACTCCTAAGAATTGGGCCACCCCCAAGGATGTCAACAAGGAGCATCAGACCTGGATGTGGAATGGCAGAGCTTGGAACTTTGATGGCAATGGCATCTTCCACGTGGGGAGAATATAGACTTAATATCTGTGAACATTTGTTGAGGGTCATAAGAGTGGATAGGACTAAAAAGGGGAAGTGCACATGTTTCATCCAGTGGAGAACAGACCCACAGAAAGCCCACTTCTCAGTGTCATTTACATAGTGCTTGTTCATCATACTATCGTATCTCCATTTAATTATGTGAAGGAATAAGTAAATGTATACTTGGCAAAAATAGTCTCAGTCACAAAGAGATAAGAAGGATGATAAAGACATTGTCCCTCATTTCTGAAGAGCGGTTTTGGATCAAATAAAATAAGCTATTCAATTGAGTGAGATGTCTTAGGCCTTGGACATTCGCAAACACACTTTTTCGAGTAGAGCAAGCACTGATCTCGAGTGCTCATAAACACCCTGTGAGGATTCGTTTTCGAAATCGTTTTTTATGCCCACTAGATTAGGTGTATAAGTCAATTGACAGAAAAAATTGAGATTGGAGTACAACCTGTGGCACCAAATACAGAGTACTCCTCTAATCTCCTCCAAATCTGTTTGATTTTGTTTTTAAAAATCCGCTTTATCAGAAACTGGTGCGTACAGTGCTTGCAGTGGAAGCATCAACCAATGCAGAGATGGCGTTTGTAACAGCGGATTTAAGTCGAAGAGGTGCAGGACTGCCGTACCCAACAGAGAAGAGCACATTGATTACATTAAGGGGGGACGTTTCACGTCTCACAGCGTCATTTCCCAGCACCTTCAAAAAATTAGAGAAGAGAGAGCTTTTCGACTCATACAGTCTCAATCAACTTCAGCACTGAGACATATGCTTGAAGATCACCTGGTGGGATAGCAACTGGTTGATTCATCTTTTTCTAAGAGAAGATAAACAGAAATTAGTGAAATGGCGCGGAAATCTACCTTGGCATTGGCTGCCGCATAAAATTGATTGAGCATAGAGAGGAAGTGGTTCCAGTGGCAACGGGGTTGAACATTTGGACGGTTTAAAAAGTCAAATACCTGCTTGCAGGTAACAGGGGGAAAAAATTTGAAAGCACACTCACAGCTTTAGCAGTTTTGGGACTGTAAACCAAGGCTGACATTGCATCAACAAAGGGCACGAATGTCTGCCCAGATAATTGCTGGTAGACGTTCTCAATAAACTTGTGTCTGGGAAAAAAATGAGTCAGAGAAAATTTCCTTGGGTTTGGGTACGGCTGAAAAGTAGAGGCCAACTGGCTTGCTTGCATGTCAGTATCTTCATTCATATCCTCAATGGGCTCAGAAAACCAAAAGTAATGAGCTTTTCGTGGAAATCGCTGCAGGTAATTAAGGCTTGAAACCAAAATTTAAGGACTAAAATTGAAGACAACTTTGTAGAGACCATAGATTAATCCAAGAATATCAGCCATTGCTTCTACAGGTTTTCCAAATTAATACTCGTACTTTTTTTTTTTTTTTTGAGGTACTTGGTTGACTGGATGCATATGGCTTAGAAAGGAACCCTTGGAGGACACGGCTCAATAAGGTGCCAATGATCTCACATGTTGTATTGTTGTACTCAAATGTATCACTTCCAACAAAATGGCTCAGGTACTGAAAGACATTCTATGGGAATATGTTGTTAATTGTGGATAGTGAATGGTCACATGCCTTGGAAAAAGCAGAGCGTACAGATTCATTACTAAGCTTCAGATCCTGAGGTTTTTTTGAATTGTGGTTATTGGCGTGCAGAACACACCTCGGAAGATATAGAAAGGCACAGACTAATGGGGGCAGAGTACGGGTCTGGGATAAACTATCAAAAGACTGGAGAGAAAAGAAAATAGTGTTACCAGGAAGAGCTGTCAGAGTAGCTAACATGTTGGTAGGAAGTCTGACGTCAGGTAAAACACAGTGCATAACTCCAAATAAAATGTCCACAGAAATCTCAAAAGACTTCTGAGAGCAAGAAATAAAGTGAGTCAGAGAACCTTTTTGAAGCTATTGGTGCCATTAAAGGGATCTGGGAATCGTCCGCTTATCATTTGCAGCAAATTGGTGAGCTCTTCAAAGTTCTAGACAAATATCAATGAACTTTGGAGGGGGGAAAAAATATGGTTACCTGCTCCAGCCTTTCAGATCTTGTGGAACATATTGCGTTGATGCAGGCAGCGAGCCAGAAACATTCATCCCGAAACAAGGTCCCAAAATTTCCATTTTCTGATGACAGTATTGCCTTTTGTTCTGCCTGTTAAAAAAAAAAGGAAAGTGGAGCACATACTACTCTAAATCTCCCTATTAACAGGGATAGTAAATTGTTTGGGCGTGCACTCATAAGTGCGTCAGTGAATTGGTGAATAACTTGACACACTTCTGGATCACACGTAGGGCTATTTTCCTGAGATCCACTTAGAAAATAAAAAAAATAAGTCAATTTACTTGTAAAAAAAGGTAAAATATCAATTCGAGCCTTTCACAAGTATCAGCAAAAAAATAGCGCATAACAATATTCACAGAGCTTGTCCCTGGTGTGAAAAACTGAGCCTATAGCACCAGTCATTATTCATGTTATATCAGGTATTAACAAAAGCTCACCTTTCGCCTTGACTCCAAGAGTAATTCAGCGGCCGATTCTTCGTTTAGATCAAGTAAACCACTTATTTCCAAAACCTGTGAAGTCGTTTAGTACTAAAACAAGTTTCATGTAAAATTCCAGATACCCTTTGTATTTGTTCCGAAGTGAGGGTTTCATGTACGCGAGTAAGAGTTCCACTCATAATCCTCCTCTCACAATCTCCTGACCTTGGCTAAAAAAAAACAGAAAAAAGTTAACATTCTACTTCATTTTCCTCATTTAATTTTTGTTTTATTACTACTAACGTTGGAATTAATTAAAACCCAACACCCCGCACTTCACACCCACCACACCACCCATAATAGCCAATTTCGAGGGACGACGTACCCTGGGCACTACATTCTGCAGCAGGAACAACAACAGGGGCTCGCCGAGGGCTTGCTGCGCCCAATCCACGGTCGGCCCGACGCCGAGCATGCGCAGCGCGGCCTCGACGTCGCCGGCCGTGGCCCGCCTGGCTGCGTCGGCGTCGCCGTCCATCCTCCCATAATCGGAGGCGCCGCCTGCGCCCGGCGCGGATACGGCGGGGCCGCCGGTCTCTACCCCGAGGCGGCTGTGGCTTGGCGGCTGCTGCGGGTGGGACGTGGATGAGGAGGAGATGGGGGATGGCATGGGGATTGGGCTGAGGGGCGTGAGCGGCGGCGCCGTGGTGCTTAGCGCGAAGCCCGGCGTGGCGGGCGTAGATGGCACAATAGCTCCCCGGTTGCTCGTCATCGTCTTATTGGGTAGCTCAGCGCAAACTCGGCGAAGAACGATAAATCTGTTGGAAATTCATCAATCTACTAGGTGTGGGGTTCTGCCAAACAAGCACTTCTGTGACCTGGGAACAAAAAAGCTGCAACGGGCAGTTGTTCTGGCAAATTAACTCGTCGGTTCCGGTGGAACGGATTACGGGTGCAATCGTGGTGGTTGTGGTGATGGTGATTTGGTGTGTGTGGGATAGGGCTGATGTGGCCTGTTGGGAAGAACAATTTGAGCAATAACTGTCGCACCCAATGCGAAGCGGGCTGAGGGAGCTGGCTTGGTATGGAAAAAAATTTTGATTTGTTGTTTGTATTTTTGATTTTATGAGCTATTTGCTGGAGAACAGGCTCGTGACTTTTTTGGTATAGGTGGGTGATTTTGTTCATGATGAATATTTGGGTCTGCCAGAAAGTTAGCAGGGCAGCAAGTAGAAACTTTTTCATACCAAACACGCGTGCTCCTAAGGCAGGGTCAATGGCATATAAAAAAGCTTCAGGGAAAAGACAGAAGAGATATGGCCCTGACATTATCCGAAATTCCTTCCAGAATTTAATGCCGTCAATGAGCACAACGTGGTCTCTTCTCATGTAGTCCAGCAATGCAGGTGTGGGCACTAACTGATTGGCTGAAAGAAATGTGTACACTGCTAATTTGTTTTTAGTGAAACGAAGAATAGAAAAGAAACTCACCGTTCTCTTTTCGTTTGAGGGCTTCTACCCAGCCCTTTTCACATTTTGATTCCAGGGCTTTAGATTTGCAGGTAATTTGCGACTGATCTGGGGGAGAGAAGTAAATACAAAAAAACCACATAACACATTTCGCACTTTGAATGTAATCTGGCGCATCAGGATTTGCAATGCATATCTTATCTTTAGAGAATGGATTAGTTAAGAGGAAAACAGGGAAAATAACACACTTTTAAGTCCTAAACTGACGCTATCAACTTTTTCTGTCGTGGTTTCTGTTTTTACATCATTTTTACAGCCAAGAACCTTATAGACTATCATCCAATCTGTGGACACCTCATGCAAATGAGTAAAAGTCTTTATTCTTTTGTGTGAATCTTTTTTATGTTAATGCAAGTCTACAAACAAAAAAAAATGTACTGGGATCAGCATGATATCTTGGCGATTCCCACATGGCACAGAACCCAGGAGATCCCGGATCCATTTGAACACGTTGAACACATTCTTCAAATGAGAATCCTTTTGTTGGTTTCATCAAAACCATTTTGTGACGCCAAGACTCTGTCTGGAAAAAAAAGGATTAAAACAAAAAAAAGTGAATGATATGTTAATACATCAAGATCTAGTTGCCATTCAGGGTCATACAAAGGTGCTAAGACTGCAAAAGGAACATAGACTTTGAAACGATCCCCTGGAAGCGGAATAAAACAGCTCCACCCTATGGTATCCAGTATCTCTCCAATTTCTATTAGTTTTTTACCTTCTTTTCGTGAGTTTAAAAATGTTAAGGGATAACTTTGGCTTTTACTTGACGGAACTTCAAAAGTTCCTCTTGATCTTAATCCACACCAATCTATTTCTGGAAGGATACGCAACAGGTGTTCTTTCAACTCGGAGATCTTGATGCGACCAATAGACCTCAAAAGGGATACAATCTTTAGAACAGGGAATAACAAACACCTCTCCTTATACTTAGTTTCTTCAGTGATATCGTTTAGAACTTGTTTCCAACTTTCCAATATTATATCTAACAAATCTGGGGAACGATCTGGGTATTTACTAGAGAACCTTTGCATGCTAGGTAGTTTATGGTTGGTGGATATTGAGGTGTGTAAAATGTTTCATACACTGAGAGAAACTCCAAAAAAAGCGTAGGAGTATATTCTAGAGCTGCAGCAACCAGACGCATTTGGTCCAATATTCTATCTTGTTCCAACCCAAAGAAGGAACTGCCAGGTGTTGTATCAAAAATATTATAGAGTAGCTGAAAAGCTACTTCGCGAGATACAATTGGAGTCTATTGTGGAAGTTAATAAAGGCCGAGAGTTGCACTGTAAATGCCACACCAAAACATTTTCAAAGATTCCTGGCTCTAAATTATATTTGGACAGAACCAAAAGAGATCCAGAAATAATCAAGGCAATTTTCTTCCCAATTTCAATAAGATTCCTGGAGAAAACACATTCAATGGAAACGCAAATAAAACAATATCATGCTTACAAGAGTGCATCTTGTATATTCCTTGGTGTTGTCCCCTCCGGATCTCTGACATTGCTAACGTGCAAGATACCATTGACTGAGTTCCAGTCGTCTCTGAACTCATGAAGTTCAGAAAATAAAGTTTCAGCATCAACTATAAAAGTAAGGAAACAGAGATTTGTATGAAAGTGTCGTTCACTCCACACCTTGGTTTTGAAGGAATCGATCAAATGAAATGTGACAGCAACAAGGCGCCGTTGTGTGCGCATTGCAGTAATATCTTGTTTTCCAGATGTTTCTAATTTCGCCCTCCAAACTGTCAACAGTCTCGGAGGCGATATCCTCCTTTCCTTTTTTATCGAACGTTATCTTTCAATATAAAGTAAAACTTGAACTTAATACCGGCAATAGTCCATAGTTTGAGAGGATCACTTATTTTCTTACAAAGCATCTTTATGGCAACATTTCTATGCTCCTGTGTTTTATACGACACTGTGTAGGGGTTTGCAGGGCGAAAATTCCAACCCCGCAATGGCTCCATATCTACACCACTGCACTGGATTTCAACAATAGTATCCAATGAATTATGCTGTAGTAAATGGAGTTGAGGAATCTCTGGAGTTGGCAGTGGGACTAAGCATAAAACGTAGTTATTGGGGTCTTTTTCAGGTGCAGCCGAGGAGGAATTTGAACCTGGGAAGGAAGTGGCAGTTGGATACTGTGTTGAAGGCATTTTCGGTTGTTGCTCTGTAGGTGTAAATCTAGTGGAGATAGGGATGTCTCCACTGGAAGGGGAACTTCCGCATTGTTTTTTGCACTTCAGGAAATATGCAATGGCGACTAAAACCTGAACCACCACGGGTTCGCTTTTGAGTGCATCCTTCTTCTTCCATACCTTAGTGAAGGTTTTCATGGTAGCCTCCAATTTCTCTCTCAATCTCACATCAAATTGCATCGCGTGGGCATCAGAGACGATGCTGTGGCCTGACCTCATTTTCTGCTGTAGCTGAGTACCCATTTCCACAACGGAATCCCACTCAGATTTTGTGAAATTTTGTGGGAGCATCTCATCTTCCATGAAACCGCGGAACGCCACAAACGCCTGCGAGCGCAGCGAGAAGGTCCGCTGCAGGGTGTCGTTGAGCGCCTGGGCGGGCGAGATCGCGGCTGACGGCGTGCACCTTTTCCGGTCCAGCGTCCTCTCCTCCTCTGGTCCCTGCGCGGTCGTGCTCGCCGTAAGTGGTGCCAACGGGGCCGGGGACGTTGCGGGGGTTTCGGCAGAAATCGACGTGGGGGCCGTAGGTACCGGCGGCGTTGTCGAACCGGTCCGAAGCGATCGTCGTAGCTCGTTGTCTATCGATAACATCTCGTGTTATTGCGTCCAAGTGGTCCCGTGCGTGTATTCGGCAGCACGCCGATCCTGTGCAGCGATAGAAAATCTAGAATGTTCCCACCATGGTTTTAGTAAAAAAGGAAGCTGCAAAATCCCACCGTGGAACCCGAGGAACTGGAGTACGATGCACTTCACAATGGGCGTGTTGCCTTATCGACGTAGACCACACGGACGTTAACGTAGGACACAAGACGCCTGTCCAAAGCACTGGAGAATAAAAAGCCAAGCAACAGCAACAAAAAATATCGCAGAGGTCGGTACACACCAGCTTTCATGGTCTTGGGTTTTTTAATTTTAGGAGTTGATCTACAACATAACTTTGAGTTGTCTCCTGGGCGACACTAGTTCCCTGCCTGTCAAAACACTTGTCAAGCCCAAAACCTAATGCAGTAAAGTCCATTTTGCTATTAAATCGCTGCGCCACGTTCAGGATCTCTGCATCAGTTACTAAATCGAAAAAAAACATCCATGGCAACAGGGTGGGATGCTGAAAAATACGAGTCGGATGTGGGGCGAGATCTCAACGTGCACTCAAGGAGTTTCGTTGCTCTTTCGAAGAACATAGAGACAAATAGCTGTCCCATCGCGAATGTGGAAGTCTGGAATGAGTTCATTGATGTTGGCACTAAACTCTTCGAGGAAACTGGACAACACGGCCCCAGGCCATTTGTGAGGGTTGTAGAATATGTTGAAGAAAACCTCATGGCTGGGCATCGTGGGAAACTGGCTGAAATAACTGAGTTGCTCGATGATCCTGCATTATGGAAAAATCCTGAATTCCTGAAGGCAAATGTGGGGTCCCGATTGTTGGCCTTGATGGCCTTCTGCAGCCGAAGTGCTCGAGCGGCGAGTGGTTATACCAGGAACCCCACACCCAAAAGCGAAAAGCTATCAGTCATCATACGCGCTGCCCTTGCCCAACTTGAAGAACCCCCTCCCCTGCACCCAAAAGTACCGCCGACAGTTGCACAATTCAACTCTCGGCCTATGCCACAGCTACCGGAACAAACAATTTACAAACGGGCAGAGCCCTGCTCGAATGTTGCCCCTACCGCACAAACCACATCAACTACTACAACATCTTCATCAAGTTTCACAGAACCACACCTGTCGCAATACACCGTGGACGAGGTACGAGTTGACTCCGTGGAGCTTGATACAGACCCGGAAGCGCTCAACATTTGGAATTGCAGGCCACTTAGAACAATATGGTGGAGGACCAAGTGTTTTCGTGAGTGGGCAGAAGCCAGTATAAATTTGCAAGCCTGCTGGATAACCGTTGGTGAGTTTTTATCTTTCACTCGTTTTTGTTTGGTAGCATTTTCACTGACACTATGTGAAGGTGACGAGCTATACTGCGACTACAATGTTATGGGCTTCATTTCGGAGCTTGAAACTCGCACTGCTTCTAAGGTCTCCATTGTACATCTCTATTTTTCAGATCTATGTCAACACGAAGGTCTCTTCCAACTTAGGTAGAGTCTTCTCACGCTCCTCAATAGGTACCAGCACCGAACTTATGAACCTAATAGCAGAGAATAACGGCGCTTGGTTGACAGCCGCCCATTCCGTGTTATATGTGAGCAGACTTCAAGCAGCACCTCTTTTCCCTAATGCTTCTATTGGTTTTACGTATGAGTGCAACATTGTTTCATAACACTAACTCCTTTCACCCTAGAAAACTACACGAAATCATGATTTCAAGCAAGGTCATCATCATAACCTCTAGCAGCTCACCCATTGATATCCCACCAATTTCTAATGTCATACAATTCCGCAATATAGTTGTACGTACATAACGTTCTAGTGTTTACTAATAACTCTCTTCTCCTGTGTAGAACCCTCTAATAACACCCCCGGTGGCAGAGATAATACTTCCGCTGATCTTTAGATTAGGGTTATTTGGTACAACCTATGAAGAGAATTTGTGGAAAGAACTGGCATCATTTTTTTTTGGCCCAGCCAGTATGATGATGGCCTACATAGACATGTACACTACAATCTAGTAGCAGCAAGACTCACTTTTTCAGGGTAAAATCAAACCAACATAAACAATATGGAGCCATAAAAATGGCAGCCAGTAAACTGCAGGCAGGAATCCTATCTAGGTTTGCTTTCCTTTGTATTCCTTGTCTCATTCTCATGGTAGATATGCACGTGAAGCTGGGGCATCAAGCTGTTTAGAGGATTTACAAGGGGCATTGCACCCAGGAGAAATACAAAGTGAAACACCTGATTGCATGCGTTTCACAGCAACCACAATGGCGGAAGCGCAGCATTTTCATACTCTTAGTCACGACCTCAACATGAACAGCTTTTCTATTGTAGAGCGAATTTCAACGCTTGAGTTCCGGTTTGTGCCCCCATTTACTTTTGGGAGTCTGCCTGTACTTGCAGACCCTGACGCTGCCCCTTATCATGCTGTATGCCCCTCATTCTTTTTCTAAAAGAATATAACCTCTTTTAGATGGCAAGTTTCCCCTGGATGCACTTGCTGAGGCGATACCTAGATTCACCATTTAAAAGTTATTGCCTTCAAGAACTAATTACACCGGGCAGTAGACTGCGGAACCTGTTCCATGTTTGGGCTTCAAAATTGAATCTCTCCTGGTCTTTCTCCGATACTCCAAGTGCGTTAACCGGTTATTACAGAGTAGGTACCTACTTCTTGTAGATTTTAGAGTTGGACTTATGTGCAACGTTGCCGTGGAAACAGCCTGCAGCTATGGAGCTAGCCTTGTATTGGTAGAAGATAAAAAGCCTTTTACCGTCATTACCCCCGTTCGCATCACCCGGAAAAACAATAGTGAGGTTTCTGATAGCTACTGTACCTGCCCAATCTTTTAGGTGATTTTTCTCTGCTAATAAAAAAACCTCAGATTTTATACAAATGACTGATTGCAAGACTGCCCAGGGACTAAACATAGAAGCATATGACTTCGTGAATAACATGTGTCCACAAATAAAACAAAGTGGTAAGTATACATAGTAGAATAACTTTCTTTCTCTCAACCATCTAGCTTGCCGCATCTTTTTGTCTGCAGAGGATATTCCTTTTACAGCTACGGACAATTCTTTTGCCCTATATGGGAATCAAATTCCCGGTTTCGTGGTGCCGGCACACCTACCCTCAAGAGAGCAACAAAGAGCGCAAGCTACCGCAGCACGAGAAGGTAAAGAGCACACCACAAACTTGATTATTCACATTTACACAGCTAAGATGAAAGGGAAGAAAGCACTGGCATCCCCTCTTGACCACAAGGTTTCTTGGCACTAACCATTGCTGTTGCTTACTTTTTTTAGGATTAGGTGTAGCCCAAGACCACCACGTGCACTTCATTACACTCATCACTGTTGTCAACAGGGGGTAAACGAAAAAAACTCCTCTGATTGTAGAAAAAAGCACACTAAAAAAAACAAAAAAATCGTGAAGAGATGCATCGAGGGAGTGAGTGAAAGCACAGTACGCCGGCAGCAAGGTGTGGATCAATTCAACCAATGCACATTTCGTTGCCCACACCACCGCAGAATTTTTTCAACCATCATTGTGCCGAGGTAGATTGGTTTTGGATAGTGACCACCACACTGTGAGGTGTGCTGGGGTGTTGTTTTACTTGTGTAGTAAGGGAGAAAGAAGCCCAAATACAAACAGAAGTTTATTATTTATTACTTTTGCTTGACCTACTACAATGGTGTTCCAGATAGAGTTTCCAGTGTATCGGACCAGTGATTTGCTGTGCAGAAAATGCTATGCTGGCCAGAGTAGAGTTGCTGCTGATGACAGGCTTGTGTGAAAGCTGCCTGATTGCACAGAAATTTGTTCAGGTTCGTATGTGATGCAATTCTAGCTACCATGCTAACTCAGATACAGATGTGTCATAGGGATTGATGCTGATGTCTCCTGCACCTGAGAAAGTGCTCTGTATGCCTAAAGCCTTTGGGTAAGTCCAGAATAGTTGCTGTTCTGCGTCTGACTTCTGACAGAACAAGGGACTCTTGTGGAACTGAAATTGGGCTGATTGTATTTCCAAGCTTGAAGTGACTTGCCAATTCGTTCTGTAGTTGTTGGGATGCTGTCCACTCATTGCAGTGATTGGTCTGGATGTTCTCCTTGGAATTTGTGCTGCCAGCTTCCAGCTTGGATGAATTGCAAGCAAGAATTGTTCCCAGGTATGGTTCCATTTTCCATAAGATGATCTCTTACATGGCGAAGGTAGCAAAGACTGCTGTTGTTGCTGAGTGCTCCTTTGCTTGGCTTTGTGCAGCTTGAATGATCTAGCATGCTGTGAGCTGTGCTGATGTGCTTCTTGCGTTTTGCTGGATCAGGTTTGCTCCTACCCTTTGTATCAGCCTCTGATAACCATTAGGTGCCATTGCCTTGGCATTGCCAATGATCTGCTTGCTGCTCTCAGCTGAATTGAATAGTGTACACCTCAGAATATTCTTGCTCATGGCGGTCCTAGAGCAAGTGCTAGATTGCGTGCAGTGCTCTCGTTGCTGAGCTTCATGTTCTTGGCAAGAATAGGTATGTTCAGTTTCTCAGAGATTTCCTCTAACTCCAGAAATAGGTCCGATTTGAAAACGATAGAATTCTGAGCAATTTCCATGCTTGGTGAATATATGCAAATTGTGGCTTCCTTGCCTTGGTTTCCTTGCTGGCGTTTTAGCATTTCCCATGCTTCCAGGTGTCTCCTGTGTGTGCAGTGCCATTCTCGAATTTGACCCTATGCTGTGTGCAGACTTGGTGTCAGAATTGCCAGAAAATCCTCAGGTTGTCCATCTTGCACTGCCTCCAATTTGAGCAAGGTAATGCCATTCTCTTCCAGAGATGATAAACTAACTTCATGCAGAAGATTCTGGTGCCTCCAGATGATATGAATATCAACTCATAGATTCTGGCTTGGTGTCCAGATCTCTCAGGCTGTGCAATTCCAATGCTGTTCACATTGATTTCAGCAATTCCAATGCTGTTTTTCAGTGCAGCTAAAATTTCCATGTTGGAGTGCCCTGGGTAATCCTACAGGGGAACAAAGTGCACACCTTTTTTCCCATTATCACATCCTGTTGGCCAACTAACAATGAGGTCTAACATAGATAAGTCCTGGCCATGATAGCTATGACATCATGAGATGCAGTGAGCTTCCATGAAGGCAGCCTCACTACTGTGTTCCTGAGGGCACCCTTCCCTAAGGTCGACACAGTGTGACATAGTCATTCCATTACTAATGATATCTCAGATGGTGTCACATAATCCAGAGGGTTCTGCAATCCCTGTGCAGAAATGTGAAACATAGGTTCAGGTAATCTTTGTTTTTAAATTCAAATTGACTAACAAATCATTTAGGGTTGGTGAACCGATTTTATGACAATTCTGAGAGTGGAAATTGATACGTAGCTTTGTAGCTAATCCATATGCACAGACAGAGTGCAAAACATTGGGTATGTATTCCTCATTCAAAATAATGTTTACCATGACTATTTCGAAAATTTCTATGTCATAGAGTGAAATTCGCTACCCAAGTAGCATTAACTGCTTAATATAACTCAAATACAAGCCAATAAACCAATAAATACAACCGAAATGAATAAATAGAGTGGTAATAATGCTACATAGCTTTGGATGATCTGAACTTCGATTCTGCATATCTAGCATTCCCGCGTTTGTAAGAACGTTTGCTGAATGTTGTATGCATGATTCCCGTCATTTCCGTACTAATTGTGTTGCAGGGTGCATGCTGCCAGTGCCGGAAATGTCCGCTTCAGTGCCGGTAATATCCTCGAAAATGCCGATTGAGGACGCGATTCTGCATTATCACTTCGCAGTGCAATCATGATTCCACCATGCCGGATTCTCTCTCGCCACTATGTCGGTATCTCCACATGCCTTGATGTTGCAGAAAAACAGAACTGATGCCTTCTTCGAACGAAGAAAATTCTCGTGGATAGAACGCAACGATCAGCGATCCACGTGGTTGTAATGTCGTGCTCAAATGCAGTCTCATTGTGTGATGTTGAGTGCAAGATGTGATCTCAGGATCATCTCAGGATCATGTAGTGCTGGTACACACCCTAAAGTCAAAGTGTTCCCACCCTCCAGTAAATAGGCCCACTTTGGGAGAAAAGCCCCACAGTGGTTACACTTTGAGCAATTTGGAGAGCCACAGATTGGGATCACCCTGTTCCAAATCGGAAGCTCGTCAGGGTGGGTCCAAGTAGCTTGGTTGAAATTGGACCAGCGGTCACCCTTTATGGCTGATCGCAGTGTGGTGCACTTCCCTTTTCCCCCTTTTTACCTTTTCCCCCTTTTTCCCGTTAACTACTGAACAGCTTGGTTGAATTGGATCGGCAGTTCCACCAAGCTCCCGTGCTAAATCTTGACATCCTTGCACATCAGGGCTACTTTCCTTTTTGGCGGCTCTCCTCTTGGGTGTGCCCTCAACTTACTCCTCTTTTTCCAACTAACCTGACAAGCCAGTGCAGAACGGCTAAAGGATTCCAGTTGCCGATTCTGGTATCCCCTTCTCCCTTTTTTTTTCCCCAGCTAACCAATGCATAGATTTTGTAACAAGCTGCTGTTAAGTTCATGACTTCAGCGAGTTTGCCAGTTTGTCCCATTTATTGGCTTTCTGTTTCTAACATTCACACAGGTTCACATGACAACAGGCAACCATTATTTGATATATGTGCTTTTGTCCCTTGCAAAGAGCAAGAGAGTCTGCCTGGATCCCAGTTGCCGACTCCAGTATGTCCTTCTCCCTTTTTTTTCCCCCAGCTAACCAAGGCACAGATTGACAAGCTGCTATTATGTTCAAGACTGCCGCAAGTTGGCCGCAAACTTGGTTTGTCCTTTTTATTGGCTTTCTGCTTCTAACATCCACACAGGTTCACATGACAATTATTTGATGTATGCACCTTTGCCAAAGAGCAAGAGAGTCTGCCTGCAGGTTTGTTCTTTCCGCATATCTTATTTTATTTTAATTATTTTGTAGAGTACAACTGTGACAGCCTCTCTGTGGACCACCAGCTAGCAACCACACAACCACGCAACCACGCAACCACACAACCATGCAACCACACAACCACACAACCATGCAACCACACAACCACACAGGTGTAAGGGGAAAAAAAAATAAATTATCAATCTTCCAATTTCAAAATCAGAACCAAAGTGAGCCTCCCAATTGCTGAGCTAGTGCACACTTTGGACAAAGTGTGTTAGCTTCTGTGGGAAGAGAATAAAGCCCCACAGAGGAAAAAGAACGAAAGAGAGTGTGAGTGTAAAGGTTCTCTTGCTTGTTCTCGTGCATGGTATGCACGTGTGAAAAGGATAATTAATTTTGGTGCGGTTAGGTGCGGTTAGCTTCGAAGCCACACTGTTGTCCAATTCTCAGTCAAGATTACCTTAGAATCAATCACCGCTGCAGTCCGCATTAGTGCGTTCTGCGTCTCATAAGATCGTCGCTGCCTTATTCCAGTAATTCCATCAAGCCCGCATTGGATCTCGAGAGTCGGGATTCGTACAGAGTCCGCAGGGTGTCCATAGAGCTAAAGCTCGTGTACTTGATAAAGTACACACGTTCCCCCTCCTCTTCAGCACGAATGTGTGTTCCAATCACAAGAGTTCACATAATAATACATAGTCAAAAAATGCGCAGTCAGTGGTGCGTAGCCGACGACACGGATTGGATCGCGGCGGTAGTCCGGTGAAGTGTAAACGGTCGGGATCATGATGCCGTAGTTTGTGAGCATGTATGAACTCGGCCGGGTTCGTGGCCGATCGCTCTTGGTGTGAAAAGTAAAGTAGGAGCAGTAAGAGCTCAGCGAGGCTGCGTTTTTGCTGCCGCAAGTGCGTTGATCCCGCCAGTGAAGCGGCGATCCAGTGGTGCATTTTTTTTTTTTTTTTTTTTTTTTTTTTCCCCCCAAAGTTAGATAGCATCGTAACCATAAGCGCTACTAGGTGTGGTCTTTGCCGCGAGTTTGAATTTGAACTGGAAAGTTTTATTTGTGCCACATCAGCCATACTGTAGGTGTGGTCTGTAGTTTGATTCGGGTCTCAATACTAACCATTCAGATGTTTGGTACTGTTCTAGCAAGAAAAAAGGACAAAGAATTTTCACTTGTGAATCTCCAGTTGCACAGTTGTACTCAGGATGGATTTCCCATCTGCCACTCGCTAAGATGAATTGATTGGGTATGCTGTCCCCTTGGTATAATCTCGCTTTTAACAGTGACCCAGGGTCAACCTCTTTCTGGGTTTGGAAGTTCCACTGGCTTGCCCACACACCCAACTCAAGTATCCCTGCAAATTCGTGTTTGCATGGTTATTTCTAATAGTAATCAGGTCTTTATGTATAGCCACAGAGAAGAGTATTGATTCCATTTACTGGGTTGCTTCCTTGCCTTTCTCGTTGTGGTTTGTACTCAGAATATTTTCCTGTTCCAACTCTGAATTCAGAGATATTTGCAAGGCTTCGTAGTAACGATTTATCAATGCTTGCAATGCCATTGGTTCTCATCTCACCTCTGTCTTGGTATTCGTGGCAATGTCAGTGATGCATGACTCCTGCCTCAGCTGAAAGTTTCGTACCTTGTAGGACTCCTATTCCCCACAATGTTGCTTCGATTCAGTGCTGCTGGTAACTTGTGCTTTCCCTCCAACACTGCTAACACCACACAAAGGTTCCTTCATATCTGTACTGGCTCTGCAGGACCATTAGCGTTGAATGCTGTTCCAAAAAACTATGTCCAGCTTGAATAGAATACTGAGTCCTTCGTGCTGCTTGCTGTGCTTTGTGTATCTCCAAGTGTGTCTGCCACTTCTCCTACGTCTCTCAGATTCCTTCTAGCGCAGTATTTGTGGCATCCCTATACAGGATTCTGTTCGAATTGCAGGAAATTTGCGTTTTCTGCTTGCACTCCCTCCTTCTTGCCAATAATCGCTGTTGATGATGCCTTGCATGTCAGATTCGTTTTCAGTGCTCCAGTAGTCCAATATCACTACAGTAGATGCCTAGCTGCTCACCACAGATCCCTCCAACCTGAAGGTATTTCCTGCGTTTTGCTGACTCTCCACCCAACTTAGAATTGTACAAAGCAGTTCCTGGATTGCAGTTGTGGCTAGCAGGTTAGGGCTCTCCCTGTTGTGAGAAGTCATCATTACTGCCGTTGCCATGCCCTTTTCTGCAAATCCGAAATTTCCAGATGTGTCTGCTGCCTATTACACTGGGCTGTGCTTCTCTGCAGGTCTTTACTACGATGTTCCAAATAATTCAGGTTTATTTCTCACGATATTCAAATTCTAATTCTGTTTTAGGTTGTAAAAGAGTCCTGCCGCTTTGCGTAGTACTACTCAGTGCTGGGCTCTAAGCTTGGCAAAAACTCCCTGAATGTCAATATCTACTGCTTCTCTTTCCATGTGCTGTACCTTCCTGACAGATTACGCTATCCCCACTCTGACTGCAGCTTTGACTTCTTCCAGAAAGTATGCTGAATTGGGTTGCATTGAATTCTAAGCCGATTATAGGTGTTGAGAGCAAGGCTTCCACTTCTGCAATTCTACTTGTGTGCTGCTAATTCTGCCTGAATTAATTAAACAGTGTCTGCGTTGCAGCATTACTGTTGAGCTGTGCATTTGCTTTTCCCTTTTGAAAAGGAGTGCATATTAGTCTCACTTGCACATCGCAAAGTCTTGAGCTTTGTTCCAGTGATCACTGTGATACCTTGTCCCACTATTCTTGCTTATGGCGGTCCTAATTGCAGTGCTGAATTACTCTCAATGCTCGCGTTGCTAGGTTGATGCTGCTTGGCAACTCTGGTATGTCTAGCTCCTCATAGCTTGCTTCTAACTCAAGTAGTAAGTCCGGTTTGAAAACTGCCAGAATGCTGAGTAATTTCTTGCTTTCCACACTAATTCGAGGCTGGTGTTCTTGTCTGGCTGTATTGCTGCCTTTCTGGTGCTTTTGCGTTTCCTCTGCCACTAAATATTCCAGCTTTATGCTGTGCCTTTCTTGTGTTGATGCCTATGCTTCCTGCTGACTTGGCATCAGAATTACAACGGCTTATTCATGTTGTATTCCCTCCCGTGTTGTGCAGGGTAACACCATTCTCAATTGAAACGCCGTACTAACTTCATCAAAGGATTCTGGTGCCTCCAGATGATATGAATAGTGGCACGCAGATACTGGTTTGCTGCAAGTATTGCTGCGCCAGTTGCTCCATAGATAGCGGTGCTAGAGATGTGCCAAATGCCAAAGCTCTTTTGGTGCATGAAAGTATGTGGTGTCCTCACATTCTTTTGCCTGACATAGTCCAAAGTCATTCATGATCTATTTCTGTATTCCAGTATGAATACTCAGCCAAATTGGAACCCTCAGGTACTCCTATTCTCAGCCTTTCAGATCCTTACTTAACGCAGGTGATTCTCAAAGCTTGTGGGTCGATCTCTGCACAGTTTCTGCATCCCATATCATGCCAGTATACGTCACCTCCACGTACTCTGCTTCTGTCCGGAACCTCTCCTTGCTTGCTGCCGGATCTACACTTGGGTTTTCATCCCCTCTCATGCTGCAATTTCTAATTTCCTGCTCAGAATTGGCGCTTTCAAGTGCCTCCATCTCTGGATTCAGGAACTTCTTGCCCCCTTCCTGCTGGTTTATCTTCATTCCTCGTCATGAGACTGGGTCTTGTTATTCTCTTAGGTGTGGCCCATTACTTATTTGATCCTTGTTGCTTGAAATCTCGCTATGCTCAAGCAGGTAACAACTCACTCTTGATTGCGCCAAACTCTTGACCCTTATGGCTCACTAGGATCATTGATTGTTTCTGCCTTGGGGTAATCCCGAAATTCGTTGAGACAGCTTGTCTCCTCAGAGCATTGGAATAGCCTATCATGTGTATTACTACTCTCTGCCTGTAAGAGCTCGTAGGCAGTGCCAGCAATATAAAGCTGTCTCCAAGTTCTCAAAAAGGTAGTTATCCATATTGTAGCCTTCCTCACTTTGAAAAGAACACTCTGAAGGCTTGCTTTTGATTACTTTGGGTTTATTTCTCTCATGGGCAACTATTTCATTTGGTTGGGTGACCTTTCGTTTTCTCCCTGTTTACTGTGTCCCCACAGATAACAGGGTGACCTCGGAAGCAATATGAATGTCCAGCATTCATGAACTCCCATACTTTTTGCCCGAATTTATGATACAATATGGGGGAGCTGCTTGGTCCTCTGCAAGGATATGTGCGCACTTCTCCATTTTTGGAAGTATTTACGTCTTGCAGGGCAAAGATGTGTGAGGTCTCAATGAGAATAAATAAGAGCGTGACAGTCCAGCAAAAGTGCAAGGCTGGGTTCTGCCACAGGGACACGCCTCGCTCCTGTATGCCCCATGATCCACCCAAGGCATAAGAAATGCCGTCATTTCTCATGGGCAATAACAGGGCGGCAACTGTGAGTTCAACTCACAACAAGATATCTGCTTGGTAAAAAGTGAAGCACAATCGTGAATGAATTATTACTTTCAAGCAGATTAACACGAATATTTGAAGCCATTATGGTTTGAATTGCAGTTTTAATTGTGTGTAAATTAATTCAGACGCAGCATTGGCTCAATAGGGGAGGCTGCTGGGAGATAATGGACAAGCCGCTGATCCACATCCACTTTGAGAGTGTTCCCCTTGAAGGCCTCAAGAATGTGAAAATGCTGTTGCAGACCATCACGGCAGTAGAACTGCATTACAGCAACTTGTGTACCCTTTTTACATGGGCCACCAGCAGGAATTTTGAGATTCTTGGAGGCTATCAAGACAATGTTTGGCTTCAAAAGCTGTAGTCCTGGAGTTGGCATTTGAAATACTCAATCCCAATCCTCTTGAGTAGAAATCATCACAAATAAACCTCATAGAGATCAATAGAAAGTAAAAGCAAATCACATCCATTTGTTGTTAACTGCTCTAAAGTCCCACCAGATGTGAAGTTGTGCCCATGGAGAGAGGGCGTCAGGAAACAAAGCTCAGCAGCACATTTTTCCTTCTGTACTGCATCAGCCAACTTCATTGTGTGACATTCCTCCAAAGTAAACACACATTGGCCCAAGAAGGCATCCAAAGACACCAGGCCTTCAGAGTAACCCTGCTGGATACAAAGTCAGACTGCATTACAAAAGGGCAGGTTTGAGACCTTTCCGTAAACCATTGAGTTATAGTTCCAAAGGATATTCTTTTCCCAATCTTCATTTGCTTTTGCCTTGTGAACAAGTTAAACAAGGCTTTACAGAGAAAGCTACCCTCTTCACTTCGGCAATGAGTGGTAAAATTTTGCAGTAATTACACCATCCATCACAGCATAGCCAACTATACCAAGCTGATATTGTGTGGGAAAGCCAGTGACATCAGTGCGCAGATCACCATCAAGTAATCCCGCAGTAATTGCTTCAGAAAGCTTCATAACATCACTTGATTCCTGATCCCGTCCAGCCTGCCTGAGCATCTTCCGAGAGATAGTTTGTTTGAAGTGAGCGATGTTAAAGTCATCTGTCTCATTGTGGTTTGGTTTCAAAGCAGTAGAAGGTAAAGCTCGCACACCACCACAAATTCTGGAATTGTTCTAAGATGAGTAAGATACATGCAAAACCACAGATAAAGAAAAACCACAGTGGATCTGTTTCTGCATGTAGCTTGGGTTTTTTATCTTCCTCTTCAATCTATGTTTTCTGACTTTCAACAGCTGGAGGAGGCTGTGTCAAGAGGTGTAGAGATGCGGCACTTGAAGCAGGAAGAGGTTGTAAGAGATGAACTTGAGGTCGTGCTTGTGCAGGTCGTAGAGGACCATTGCCCATTCTGGTGCAAATTCATCTCATCAAGTGATTGTTCCTCAATAGAGAGGTACTCTGGGTGAGTGAGTCTGAGATTTGCTTATGAAAAGTGAGAAACACCATAAATCTTTGATTTAACCACCCATTCTTCATTTTGTTTCTGACCGGCGCCGGCCAGCACCACCACAGCGGGCATGGGGGTTGTTTTGCAAAAGTGGGTATCACTTCCACTATTGGTTCTCTGACCGGTGCCGGTCAAACACTTTGTTGTTTTCACCACATTTTTCCATTTTTAATTAGCAAAACACAAACAACACACCTCCTGCATGGCACCGCGATACACCGTCAGAGACTCCATTGATGTCTTGTGCTCTGAGAGTGATTGGATCTGTTCCGTGAACTGTCGCCTTCCATTGGTTTCATTTTGTTTTTGTGTTTTGTGTTGTGTTACTTTTCTTGTTTATATGCACGGTTTTCTAGTTTTATTTGATATTGATACAGTGTATCTGAATTGCGTGTGGCTTTGGCATTTTCCCTGCTTTTATTATTATTATTATTCTGTGAATGTAATTGACTGCCTACTCACTTTCTTTACACTAAAACTAACCAGAAACAAAACTTGCTCCGGGTGTGCCCTGCAGTTATGGCAACCAGTGGGTCACCACTGACACTGTTCTCACAATTGTGTGATCGCATTCAGTTTGGTGGAAATACAGCAGGCAAGGGAGAAGCTTCATTCAAAACGCAAGTTGGAGCAAGATATGTACTTGGTCAACAAGTTGCAGGGGTTTGCTTTACATAGTTACAAGTTTAAAGGTTTCCTTGTTTTTGTTTCTTCTCGTTTATTTGTTGTTTTTTCTTCTTCTCGGTTATTATGGTAGAACCTCTCATTTTTTTCTAGTCTTGCTTAAATGAAGTCTTAGGAAAGACAGTGTGTAGAGCCACATTTGATTGGGCATGAGTGCCTTAGTAACTTACATTTATTTATCACTGGGGCTAGGTCTTGTACTAACGAACAAAAATAGCAAGGATTTTTACACAATATCAACCACAGAGTCGCAATTTGACTGTAATTTTGTGCTTTTTGGGTGTTATTTCCTGGGTTCTGTAAACCTGATTCATTGGCAAAAGCCTGACTAGGTTGGCAGGAGCTTAAATCACAACCAATTAGCTGCAGGTGCCCCACAGCATCCTGCTCCTTTTTGGTTGGCAAGCTGTGGGGCACCTGCAGCTAATTGGTGGTGCCCTGTTGTTGGATTACATTGAATTGGTGTGGACACTGGGGGAAATGAAGTGTTACATCAAAGCTTGGTGTTTCCACAATGCAGGGGTGTTGTGACACCACAGGTCTACAAGCATTTTGCTGCCCTACTTTGGACAATTGTGGTGTGTGACAGACTGTGGCCAACAACATGCACTCACCATATATATAGGAAAATTTAAAAAAAAATTGGTTTGGCCGGGATTGAACCCCGTCTGTGGAGGGTAAAAGTGAATAAAACAAAACCACATTTTCTTATTCTTTCAATCAGCTCTGGTCAGAGGCCCTCTGAAGGCATTTGCTCAGATATAAGTCAATCTCTCATGTCTTGCACAGTGAACTTTTTTTGTTCTGAGATCAATTCCTGCTTCCCACAGCACAATGAGTACAGGTTTCTCAATTTCAGAGTGTAACTTCAAATTTTAAACAACTAAAATATGTTCATATCCTGATTATCCCATTTGTTGTTGTTGCACTGACTCACCACACAGCCAATGGCACCACCAACATACCACCTGCCCTTCAAATTCGTTTTTTCAGACCCACTGACTGAGTCCGAAACCAGCATAACCGCTTTCGTTCAGCCGGATGGAAGAAGAGACCGGATTCAGACAGTACAACTGATAGTACTGTCCTTCAACAACACAATGGGCATGCTTTTGGTCTGGACCAAGTCCTTAAGGAGACTGATGAACCTTTACCTGATTTACAGAAGGTGGGTAGAAGCTTTACCCTTCAGCCAAGGATGAGATGCAAGTTTATGGCTTGTTCTACCACCATTGTCACCACCACAAGCACCACCGCCACTGTGAGCACCACCACAAGCTCATCATAAGACAAAGGAAGCCATGTTTTGGTGGTGTGGGAACAACATCACAAAAAGAATACAGTAAAATTTAAATGGTCTGAAGTGAAGTGACTTTTTCAGAAAGCAACCACAGTGAAAAAGAGTGTGATTTCAAAAAATGGTACTGATGTGCCCACTGAGTCACACTTCACTACCTCCTGATTCAACCATCACTGGTGGCAGCACCCTGCAGGGCATGTTTCTACTACTCACAAGTGACTGCCCTTTTCCCTGGCATCAGATTGTACTTCTTGCTCTTGATGAGGTTCCAACATAAGATTAGCTAAAACATGTTCTGAAATGTGCTCAGCATCTCCAACAGTGAGGCCAAGATCACACAACTGCTCCACAGAGAAATTCACAAGTATGCTTCCCTCAAGCTGTTTTGTTGTGATGATACTTAGGGAGTTTTCAGTGACACCAAGAGGTCTGAGCCAAGCACATACTTGCTCTACATTGGCGGCTTTAATCTGAAACAGTGATGCACACTCTGAAGTCATGTCAGCAATTGTCTGTTGGGTTTCAATGGCAGAAGTTGGTAAAGAAGTTGCTGGCAATTTGGTGTCTCCCATTTTGGAACTTAAAACCCTTAAAACTTGGGCTTTCATCTGTGGGTGGAGGCTAAGGGCCAAGGAGACATAAAATGCTTCAGTGATGTCAACAAATGCATCTCGTACTTTTTCATATGGAGAATATGGGTCACACACAAGGAGTTCTTCTTTGTGCAGTGTTTGGATCCAGGCCAAATCCAATTCATCAAAGTCCACTGACAGACAAGGTAATGGTGACCCAAATTCAGAAAGATATTTATCAATTGTCTTTAGGTAACCAATGGAGTGACAGTGGCGAAGGTCCGTGAGATAGTGAACATTGTCAATGTGTAATCCAGGAATCCTGTGCAGTGCTACAAGTAAAAAACAGATATGCCAGCCTGCAACACTGCGATCCCAATCTGTATGTTTCCCAAATACTCGCCAGTCGGCTGAACACTCTTCCCTGTCTAGTGGAACCAATGGCAGGTCTTGGTTGTGTGGGGGGAGCAGAACATCTTTGAACTTTAGCACGACACAGTGCATCCAACCCCGGTACACGACGATATCCGTGAGGTCATACACAGTCAGGGCACGCACGGCGACAATCCAGTCCACCTTAGGTATCGGCCAGCGGCAATTTCCAAGCAAATACACAATGACAAATTTCTGGCGTACCGGTTTGTGCCCCCTGGTGCCACTATCAATGTGCTCTGGTGCACCCAGCCCAACCATTCTCTTTGCGTGTTCGTAAGTGTATTGGTCATCAGCTGCAGCAACTGCAACTGCAAAGTCGAATTGCCCCACACCACCCCCCACATCTGCATCTCCTCCCATTAGGGGATACGATGGCGACGTAGAGGGAGAGGATGGCAGGACGTGCCTGCGCAGCGAAGACACGCCGCCGCAGCGCAACAGCAGCTCCACCATGAGGGCGTAGGGTGCCACGCGGGGCGTGAAGCACAGGCAGCACCGGTCCGTGGGCATCACCTGAGGTCGTTCGTTAGGCACCGGTGCGATCGCTCGTGCAGGTGGTGCTGTTTCATTGGTGTTCCCCATCGCCGCCTTGGTTTTTCGTTGTTGTTGGTTTTCGGCGAAAGATGACAACCACAAAGAAAAGAAAATGGAGGCGGAGATGGCGTCGTTGAGGAGGTTGTATGAGACAATGGACAACCGGTACTACTGGTCACTACTGCTAAAAAACAACTCCTCAACGAACAACGCTCCATTTCCGGTGCCGCTGCCCATCCCCATCTCCGCTGCTATGTCTTCGTCAACTGTTACGGTTGCTCTCGAGTATGTCTGTCTGCGAAACGCGTTAATTGCACTTAACGGCCAAGTCGCTGACGACATGTTTAGGAGGGAGACTAGCCGCGATTCCGAAGACGCGGGAGTTGATGCTGATTATGATGATGAAGGTGCGATTGGTGTGCTTTGGTTTATTAAGCTCGCTTTTCGCACTTATTTTTTGGCCAGGATCAAAGACGCGACTTTTGGTTGGTCACAGGAATTCTAATCGCCGGGCAGAGGAATCAGATTCTAACAGCAGCAGTAGTGGTGGGGAAAGTGATAGCTTTGTTGTGCCTGATGATGATCGCAACGAATCAAGCAGTTGTGGCGACCAAAGTTCCTCTGACAGTGACGACAGGGCCTCAGAGGAATCACAAGAGA
>JAHLWZ010000629.1:0-13524 GCA_020536535.1 Pelomyxa schiedti | reverse complement strand
GAGAGACTTTCAACTGGTTGGGTGTGAACCAAGTTGTTTCCAAGTCAGGGATCCTGCTGCATCGTGAAAAGAACAAGCTGAGTGTCATTCATGGGTTTAATGGCATGTGTTGCCTCCGTGTGGTAATGAGTGACCTCCTTGGCATCTGTGCCCTCTACAGTTTCTAGTACTGCCACAACAGATACCAATTGGTTCGAAGAAAAAATCCACCCACAATCGTGGATGATCTTGATTTTATTCGAAGACACTGTGCGACGTGTCAATCTGTTCATTTTTCAAGTCCATGGAGGAGTGGCATCATCAAATACATGTATTCCAAGGATGGAAAGAGCCACGTGCCAAAGCCCAGGCAATAAAAGTCAAGCTCAAAAAGATTCAAGTAAAAAAGAAGTTTCAACCCAGTCAAGCAAAATATTTGTGATGGCATCATCAAGTTCAACAGGACTACAACTGAGCGCGTTCACAGAGGTCGAAGGATGCTCTGGCGTGAGTGCGGTGTCACAAATGGTGGCAGTTGCAATGGCATCCCACAATCGCTGCGGCGCCCGCTCCTTCATTTTCTCCCCTTCACCATCGTCATCCTTGTCCCAATCCTCGTCATCGTGGATTGCGTTTCTTCGCATTCTGTGGGAGGAATTCGTGGTTCCAACCTCTGTTGGATTTATTGCTATCTTGGCTGAAGACCATCGTGTGATAACGAAGGTGTACTTCAGGATGTCACCACTGCTCCTGGGATTCATACACCCATTTGCGGCCCACCCATACAGGTCACGTAACAAGTGGGTTGGATACAACCAGTTCCTGAAAATATGCCGAGAAACTGGCAAGGTATCAATTTCTGAGGTTGTTGTAAGGCAGGGACCTTCGGGACATGCAGTCCAGTTGAAGGAGAGGAAGCTGATTGGAATCGGAGGTGTGCCTGCCCCTTTCCTGAGTGCTGCCGACACCAAGTGGTTGGTGAAATGCTGGCCACAGAGGGGGGCATTAACCACTATTGGTGGGAGTCCAACTGGCTTTGCGATTGCATTTGTGAAATGGGGGGAAGCGAATCCACAATTGGAGACTGCAGTGCGTTGCTTGAGCCACACTCCTGAGGATCCAACCTTTTCCTCTGTTTCGCAGGTTAGTTTCAGCCAGGTAAACGCTGATGAGGCTGTGGTGGTTCTGCACCAGAAAGACATATTTCATACCTACTTACTTGTTGCTGTGAACCTGGAGATATCAAGCTCCACAGGCAGCTTGGCAGTGGTGTCTTCAACCCGGTTTTCACTCAAAGGAATACTACCCGACCATACAGATTTAATCTACAAGGGTACCGTTCTTTCTCTTGTGATGAAGAACGGGGAGCACTGCTTCGTTGTGAAAACCTCTCCAGATGTATCCGTCAGTGTGGTTTCTGAGAGTTCCTACGCCATTCACATCGACACCAAGCTGAAGAGCGAGACACTGTGCGACGTGTCACAGCTGAGCGAGTCTCTGTTTTGCATCTCAGGGGAATTTGCCCAGATCTGGGACTGCAACAACGTCGCGAAGCCACTCAGGGTCATCACGCTCGCTGATCTTGGCGACGTGGAGGAGCGAGATAACTTTGGCTGGAAGGGTGTGAACCAAGTTGTTGCCAGGTCGGGGTTCCTGCTGCAGCGTGAAAAGAACAAGCTGAGTGTCATTCATGGTTCGAGCAATGTGCATTGCCTCAGTGTGGTAATCACTAACCTCTTTGGTGTCATTGCCATCTGTGCCTTTTAGAAGCATTCACGCCACCAGTAACCACGGGAAGGAAAACAAATAAACTATTGATGGTTGCCCCAGGGCTTTGTTTCTGAGTTCATCACTGTTACTTTCGCGAAGCCATCAGCTGCCCCAAAAACAGTTTTGGGGTGAAGTTAGTCGTGGGTGCGTTAACGTGACATGTCGATGGGGTTTTTTCTTTTTGGGTGGGCTTAAAGGGCCCGCAAAAAAAGCAAAAACCAAAAACCAAAAAGAAACCAACTTTCCATTGTAAAAACATGAAGGCAATTATTGGGTTGTTATTGGCGGGATTGACACTGGTTGTTGCCCAACAGGTTTGTTTTCTTCATCCTTTCGCGATGCTCTGGTTCTAATACTAATGCCTTCCTTCTTGTACTCCAAAAAATAATTAGTCGTGCACATATACAACCACTGGAACTAATGGACAAACTTTAAAATATGATCTGTCACCATTGACATTGACCAATGGGTATTCTCCTTTATCTCGTTTTTTTTTACTAGATAGTAACAAGCCGTAATAGAAACAGCTACGTTATCGACGATTCCAAGGGGAGCACATACTGGGCCAACATTTGCGGTAATGCAACGGCTTCATGCACCCCAACACAGGCCGTTTGCCAGCAGGGCTCGAACACACACTACTATGGATGCGGAATCCTTAGCACCATGAAGTTCTCCGATGGAGGTTAGCGTGTTTATTATTATTTTGGAAATGATCCAACACCAAATCATAGAAAACGGACCAGACAGTGGTGTGACAGTGTGGTATGGGGAGGGCAATTCATGCCAGTATCCCCGCACAACCACAATATACATTGCATGCAGTCCGGACGCTGAGACTATCCTCTACGATATTGCGGAACTATCCAGCTGTGAATACACATTGTGTGTAAATCTTATTTGCTGGTTTTCCAATTTTTCCTAACAAAGCCCAGATGGATGAAGAGCAAATATGCCTGCCCTCTGTGATTTGACATACCAAAGCAAACAATAACTTATTTGTACTACTGTTGTTTTAAACAATCTTGCCGATTCTCGGCCACACCGATTCCTTTCTTTTTGTTTAGTATTAGTGGGACCCTCCTGTTTGGAGCCGGGCCAGTCTTTCTTTGAGTTGTTCTATTGATGTGGCTGGTGCCTGTGAGGGGTTTGGTAATTGTTGTGGTTTTACTAGAGCCGGTACTGTTCCGGTTGATGTTGATGTTGGTTTTGTGGTGTTGGTTATTACACTGGTTGTGGCTGTTGTGGGGTTGTATCGTGATTGCGCTGTAATTGATTGTTGTTGTAGCTGTTGTAGTTGCTGCTGTTTCATTTGCTGTTTGAGCTTCTCTTCTTGTGTTAGAGTTGTTGGTGGGAATAGTGCTGTGGGCATTAGTTGTTGCGGAGGCACGGCCGGCCGGAATTGTGGGAGATACTGCTGGGGTTGCTGTTGCGGTTGAACTTGCTGCATTTGTTGGAAAAAGTTACTCTGTGTATTTGCGAAGCTTGCAGTTGCAACGGGGTGACCTGGATTTGTTGTTGGGGGAAATTGTTGCTGCTGAAAATTGGCGGGGCCGAGGGGTTGTTGCAGGTACATCATTTGTTGGTGTATGGATTGCTGCTGCTGCGGGAAGTTGTATTGCTGTTGCGGAGCATATTGAAGCTGCTGGAGTTGTTGTAATTGCGGGGGTGCCTTGGTGGGACTGGCTCTCTTCCGCGGGGATTTGACTGGTGTGGAGCCTTTTCCACGCTTCTTTGGTGACATAACTTGCCATGGCTCTTCTTGCATTGGTGTGAGTGCTTTGGGTTGTGCCGGCTGCTGTTGTGCATATTCGTTGAGGAAACGCTGCAAGAATTGGGTGACGTCTTTGGGTTGGTTGCTGTAAGGTGGCGCATCCAGGAAATGAAGGTATTGAGTAACAGTGAGTGGATGTGTGAAGACGAGTTTGTGAGTCATGGTGATGACGGTCTTTGTTAATTCCTTATTGCTAGGGTTTGAGGTAAGTGCCGGAGTGTGAAGAAGAAGCACGAAACTCTTATGCAGCTCTATAAGTACACTTTCTATGAGAGGTCCGTCAACTTGAGCTGCAGTTTTCTTGCATAAGAAGGCATATAGCACCCGCAAGAGATACTGTTTTCTGATTGCGGTTTGAGCTTCTTCAACTTGGAGTTGCCCTGAAGGATCGATGGAGGTGGGAGTTTGTAAGGTGGTGTGATGATTCTGTGATAGCTGTGAGGCGACCATTCTTCTCAATAAGCGTAAAATGGCCAGGGATAGGTTCCACAGCAATGCTGCATCTGGGCCATTGCCACTGTGTTTGAGCAGTACCAACAAGGCATTATCAATTTTAGGAGCTAATTGGGAAGAAAGAGCAGCGGACGAAAGATCACTGAATACCTTAGAAATTATTAGAGAGGGATTGGAAAAAGGCTTTCACGTGCATGCTCAAATATGTTGGCCTCATGAGGGAACTGTGGTAAGCCGAATATGCAAGCCAGTGTGTCGATAGCTGGCGCAGCTACTGAAGCAGAGATATGCCCAGTCATACGAGCAGCTTCATTTAGAACGTGTGCAACCCCCTTTATAAAACTACAATGGAGTTAATAATACTTTTCTTGAGGGTTCAAACATACTCCGCTGTTGGGATTGTATTGGACTTCTTCAGATGTTTTGTTTTTGAAGTGTTGTTAGAGAACTTATGATAGGAACAGTGATTACTTGCATACAAACTGTGGCCTGTGAGAGTAAAGTAATAATATTTGTTACTGCATTGGATTCCCCGTTCCATCTGAGCAAGACCTGCGGCCACACTGTCTGTATATTATGTGATGCCGAAGTTGTAGGAATAGTAATTGACTGTGCAACGATGACAGGAGGGTGTGAAGTTGGAAGTGAGGTTCGCCTCTGCGATTGAACAGTCTCAGTACTTGCAACATTCAGTGAGTTGGGTTGAACAGGGAGCCTAGTGGGTTGCGGGAGTGGTTCTGTAAGTGAAGGATGGAGCGGTGTTGGAGGAACATCAGACATGACTACAATTTGGGGTTCTTGTTTTGGAACTTTGGGATGTTGCCAAGGTTTGCCTTGTTTTTTCGGTGTTGTCAAGGTAACCTCAGAAATAACTGGTGCAGTCGAGGAAACTGTTGTAGAAGTACTCTGTTGTTGCACATTGACTGGTTGAGAGCATTCAGTTGTTGTGACCTTGTGCTGTGAAGTTGGAATTCGCTGTGGAGCCATATTTAGCACTTGAACAGACTTCTTCTGTGGGATCTGTGTTTGAGTGGGTTGTGCTGGCATCGTTGGCACGGCTGAAAGTTGTGGCATTAATGCCGGTTTTACTTCAACTGTGGAAGAACTTGGTTTTTGAGAAGGGAGATCCACTTCCATGGCTGTAGTTTCTTTGTCAATCATCTAAGTGAGGGTTAAGAAAAAACCATGAAAGGGAAAAAACTTCTAGTGATAACTTGCTGCAGTCTCCAAGTGCTTTCCTCAGTTCGGGCCCGAGATGCTTAGAAGCTGATGCCACCACCTGTAATATATTTTTGGATGGACTTGAGGACCTGAGATTTGGATGACCTTCACTGCAGCAGTTTTGACTTGGGGAGTAGTGTGTTCAATAAACGGCTTGATCTGGCAAACAAATTGCTTCAGACTTACACCTCTACAAGTAATATGAGAGGGGGGGGGGGGTGGGAAAACTGTCATGCTTACTGGGTTCCCAAATCATCTATGAGTGTACCAATGATGGAGAGAACTTCACACAGAAGCTTGGGAGTCTTCGCAAATTGGCTTGAGTTGCTACCAATTGCGCAAAGTAGTGCATATATAACAATAGCGGAACCACGAGAAGCTGCACATGATTGAATGCACTGGATCGAAGGTGCGTGTACTTTGGTTTCACATATCCTCGACACAACAGCATTGCACATTCGAAATACTGTGGCAGGAAGTAAAGAGGCATCCGTTCTTGCACACAAGCAGAAAAGGTTTACAAAGGACGCAGCTACAGATACATTTGGCTCCCTTTGAAGTGAGCCACATCCAACTGTGGACTCGGTTGGAGAAGAGGAATCAAGCAAAGCAACAAGAGTGTATGACCACAAGCCATTATCAGGAGTAGGAGGAGAGTCAGATATGAATTTGATCAAAGCCTCGGAAGCTTTTTGGGGTCAGGGAAAGAAAACAAATAGGGTAAAATTCACCTTGTAGTCTTTCCCGCCAATTTTTGTCCGCGAGTCTTGCAGGTAAATTCTCTGGTAAAAAAGAGATAGCCTTTTGTAGAACTAAATCGTCACTTAGCGGAGGTTCTTCAATTGTAACGTCTAGAGGACGCAGTGAGATATGCTTTAGGAATTGAGGTGCAGTTTACCTTGAGATTTTTGCTTTGGTTCTTTTGCAAGGGTAGTGGCCTTTGCCGGGGGAACAGTTTCTTTAGTTGTCTGCTTTCCAGTAGAAGGTATTGTATGAGTGGATGCTGGTGGTGGGACAGGTGCCTGTATAATTTCTTTCTTGGGAATTATGTTTGATGTGGCAGTTATCGTAGAAGAAAGTGAGTTTGATGTGGTTGCGAGTCTCCCTGTGGAAGACAACTTCGACTCTGGGCTTTCAGAGCTGTAGGTCTGAATCTATCACCCTGTAAGTACTTTAAAGGCCCCAGTAGAGGTGACATACTTTCTTTTGCTTCTGTGGGTCAAATGATTCAATAAACCGCTGCACTTCTTTTGGGAATAATTTAAGAAGAGCTGCTAATACAAGACACCCTTCCTCACGGACTTCAGGTGCCTTGTGGTCAGTCACCTGTTAACTCTCTGAGACTATGTGTGGTAAGATGGAAAGGCATACCTTGGAGAAAATTTTCAGAACAGCATCAATAGTAGAAACTGTTGGAATATGCTTCACCACATTTCGCTCTAATGTGCATTTTATCCAGATAGCCGTTAACTGCACAACTCCGGAATCCTTGACGCACAATTTAACAAATCCAGGCTGCAAAAGTATACAATACCTTGCTTTCAAGAGCTTCTTGTATGTCCGATAATACTTCGGTGAAACAAAAATTCACAGTGGAGAAAACGAGTAAGGTTTCATGAAGAGGCTTTGTTAACTTTTTATCCTGGTGCAAGTTTGTGGAAAGCAAAGGAAGCGTGAATTCGACCTTAAATTTCATGAGTAACAAAGAAACCAACTGTCTGGCAGCCCCTGAGAACGATATCCTCAAGCCTGCTCCAAGTTTTCCCAGTGCCTCAATTGCCTTGGACACTACGTTGACATTTGATTCTTCACTTATTGTCTGAAAATGCGGTAGTGGTTATGCCAAAGATTATACAGGAGGAATAGCTACTTTCTTCAAAGAGGAGATAATATTGGAGTAGTCACCATCCTCCAGAAGAGGTACATTAGCTAAATTTACCAAATCTTCTAGTTTCTGCTTTTTTTCGAGCCATTTCCCAGTTGCCTGGCAACGTGTCATTGAGCAAGAAGAGTTTTTAAGGTTTTAACCATTGTTGTAAACCAGTCGTTTTTAATAGATTTCAGGATATTCACAGGTTTTGCTGGCGCCACTGGCTTCTCCAACATTGCCACGTCAAGCACAACCACTTCTGTGACAGTATAGTTAATCGGGGGATGTGTGCAGGTTTTTGTTTGCCTGGTTTGGAAGCCGCGGTATTTCGTTTTGATCTCAGAACTCTGGTTGAGGTCTATTTGACTTGGGAGAAAAATGTTGCAGTAATACCTTTTAGGGGCACCTGGATGGACCAAATCTTTGCAGGCTGCTTCAAGTTCTTTCATCTGTACTGGGCTCAAATCTTTCATGAATATTTGAAGTATATTTCCACTGCCAGAACTTCCCACAAACCATTTGGATACTTCTATGAGAAAGTCCATGGCTTCTTTGCGCACATTGCTGTCACGATGTTTGAACCACTCACTCACGCAACAGGATATCTCTTTCATAGGAAGTAGAGTTGGTCCGAATTCACTGTGAGGTGTCAGAGATGAATGTAAAAACTTAAAGGAAGCAAATCGGACCTCATTACACGGCAAAGCATGTGGAGAGATGCAAACGCAGTTTTTGGTGTTTTATTTTTACTTCCAAGCAATAGGGCCTCCTGGAAGGGGCGCGGTTATTTTCTATGGAAGACATAACAATAAATACCACTAATTTCGATGCTTGGGCCAGTTCAACTAACATCAAGCAACATTCGTCAGCTAATGACTTTATCTTAGCCCGAGCAGATGGCAGGCATTTGTCAACCATAACGCTGCACAGTCCGCGAATATCTGGGATGCCCAGCATTCCATCATCAGTAGGGCAACTCGGAGGTGGCAGCTTAATGAGAATTCTCTCCAGTACCAACAGAGATTGCTCCTGCACAGCAGCATTCGAATCCGACACTAGTTTGCATACAATTGCACCTGCACAAAAAAAACCCATATTAGCATTTATATGTCCATAAACTTTCTAAACTAAATTAAACAATCAAAAAAGCAGCCCCTAGACAACAACAACAACACAACACCGCCACCAAACCAAACCCATAATGACCATCCCCATAATGACCATCCCCATCCCCGCATCACACCATACCGTGTTGCTCGGCGCAGGCCAGCACCGCGTCGTCGCTCAGCGCCGCGTCGGCAGCCGCGGGGGCAGCGGCGCTCGCCGAGGCGGGGGGCCCGGAGGAGGACGAGGACGGCGGGGTGACTCGCGGGGCCCCGGCGGCGTCGGCCAGCTCCCCTGCGGCGTCGAGCCTCGCCTTCCAGTCGCGGTGGGCGGCCCGCTGCCCCACGGGCATGGCCTTGGCCGCGGCGTCGCAGGCCTGGGCGGCCGCCGCGTCTCCTTGCTCCTCCACCGGCACCGTCCCGTGGGTCAGCGGCGGCGGCGGCGGCCCCAACTCCTCCTCCCCGCCCTCCGTCGCCGACCTAAGCGCTCCCTCGCGCGTGTCGCTCGCCATTCGACGAAAAAAAGAAAATGTTTCAGAAACTAATAACGAACCAGATCCACACACTTATCCCCACAGTGGTGTTTGGATGATTGGAAAGACAGGGGTTTTGAAGGGGAAGCTGTTGACTGTCTGAGGTAACAGTACCTGAGGGAATGTGCCTGTGAACAGCTTGGTGCCTGTCATTGCATCAGTGACTGTGATCCTCGTCCTCACAGTCAAGTCAGAGTCACGGTAATTACCTCTGAGCTTGTTGGAAAGTGGCTCCCTGTCAAGAATGGGGACTGACGGAACTGATGTGGATGTAATAATGGAGCTGGTGAACAACAGTCCACAACTGGCAACAACTGACTGGGTACCTGGTGGATTCTGGTGTGTTATCAGTGGTGTAACTGGCTTTTGTTCATAGGTTCTGCGCCTCTTTGCTGCTGGAGCTCCCTGGGTGTCTTTGCGGTGACACAGGGACGAGAGGGAAAACACAGATGTTGATGAGTGGTCACTGGTTGTTGTGGCAAGGTGTGACTCGTCAACTGCCGTCACTTCCACTTGTCCTGTAACATGTTCCAGCCATGTGATTGTCATCCCCGTGTTCAACTCCAACAGCTTCTGAGCCCGTTTTTCTGAATTCTTTGTGGTACTAATAAACGGCAGGAAATATTTCCCTTCGGCCCTGTCAATAAGTGGAGTGCACAAACCATTCCAAGGCAGTCCAGCCTGTGTTAGGCTGCACTTTAATATCAGCTCTGCCCCGTAAATTTCCCCCGCCTCGAACACAGTGTTGAGGTCAGCGTGAAACACAGAAAGTTCACAATCAGGACCGCTTAGGTTTAAGAAGAAGTACTCCAGAGTATCAGACTCATTGTCATATTCACCACCATGCGAAAAAAACCGCAGAAGCACAGTGCCCTCTGCCATTGATGTACATGGAATCTCTCTCATGGGCTCCGCAGAACCATTCAACACTTTGGATACGAACATAGAGGAGTGCTTGCTATCCAACACAACAATCCACCGGGTATTGCACGCAAAATCCCCCGAATGGAGGAACAAGTTGTAGCGCCGCGCAATCAGTTCCCTGATGGGGCTCACTCCAAAGTCAAAGCTGTCCACAACTTCAATTGCCGATGACACCTCATTGCCACCTTCCTTTCCATTTCCATTCCCATCTCCCTTTCCATTTCCCTTGCGGTTTTTTTGCACCACCACCCTGCGCTTGTCGATGAAACCCAGCAGGCACCTGCATGTTTCTCTGACAAGCACAGGCCACTGCACGAGCCCCAGGGTGTACGACACGCTGAAGAAGATCCTCTTGCCATTCAGCTCCGCCTTGGTCTGGTCCGACTCGAGCGTGGCGACCACGGGCCTCTCGACGCGCATCACCCACCGCCTGCCGATCCCCTCGACGAGGACACACAGGGGCAGCATAGGGACCCAGCAGCACGAGGAGGAGGGGGGGCAGGGGGAGGCGGAGGCGGAGGCGGAGGGGGAGGGGGACGGGCGGCCCCTGTCGTGGTCTCGGGCCGGAGCGGAGCCCATAATAGGCTGGGGCAGGGGGGGCCGCTGCGGGACGAAGCAAGCCGAGGCCAGGGCGACAAATTGGTCGCGAGCAACCAGCGCGGGTTGGAGCATCGAAGCGTCTATCCTGCTTCCGAACATTAGCGTGAATTCGAAATTTAAAACTTTTCTTGTTAATAAGAATTTGATTGACTGTGGTGGAAGGGTTTGCCTCTGCTCTTCAGTGGAAGGCGGGAGTTCTGAAGGGAATTTGAGTGATTGACTGTGGAAGGATACCATTGTTGAGAGTCATGGTGAACAAAGTGGTTCCTGTCAGTGCGTCAACGAATGTGTGTTGTTGTCACTGTGGTGCTGTCACTGCTGAATGGAGACCCAAAAGCTGTCTTAGTTGTAAAGGGAGTGTAGTTCTGCTTCAACATGTATGCTGGGGATGCAGGGCCTGTACTGATGGAAGTTGTGACCAACAGGCCACAACCAGCAACCACTGACTTGGTTCCTGTTGGGTGTTGGTGTGTGATGCATGGAAGTGGATGTGTAGGTAGTAAGCTTGTTTTCTTTGGAGGAAACGCGCTCTGGTGAACGAGTGATGAGAGGGAAAACACAGATGTTGATGAGTGGTCAATTTTTGTTGTGGCAAGGTGTGACTCATCAACTGCCTTCACTTCCAGCTGTTCTGCACTATTCTCCAACCATGTGATAGTCATTCCTGTGTTAATTTCCAACAATTTCTGGGTCTGCTTCTCTTCATAAAATGGTAGGTAGTACTTCCTCTCAGACCTATCAATGAGTGGACTGCGCAGATTTTTGTGAGACAGCCCCGCAGCTGACAAGTTGCACTGAGCCATAAACCGTCCTGCCACACAGTCTGCATGTCAAAGTGCAGAACAGAAAGGAGGCTCTTGCGAGGACTCTTATGAAGAAAGAACACCTCCAGAATGTCAGAATCACAGTCGTACTCACAGACTGGCCCAAAGAACCTCAGTGACAAGAGGGCCCCCATCGAGGGACAGTCAAACTCCATGAAGCTCCGAGCCAATCCACCGTCCCCAACCCTCCACACCATCACCTTTCTCGAGTGCTTTGGTGACAGCACAATCCACCTCCTGTTGCACGCGGCAATCGGGCAGTCCTTCATCGAACGCGTCTCACTCAGCACCTCGATGACAGGCATCGAAGAAGACCGCTGGATCCCCACGGCCGCACGCTCCTTCTCGCTCCCGCCCCGGTCGTAGTACACCATCCTGTTGGGCCTGGTCCACCCCAGGCACGACTCCCACAGCACAACCTTGCTCGGGCCGTCGACGACGCCAAGCGTGTGCGACAAGCAAAACCAAAACTTCGGCCCGCCTGGGTCGGACAAGAACGTGGCCAGCACGACGCGCTCGGCGGCCAGCACCCACCTCCTGCCGATGCACTCCGTCACGATCCACTGAGGCAGCATCCCCGCGTAGCACCGGCCGCGGCGGCGCTTGCGCCCGCGGTTTCGGCGAGGACGACCAGGGGGGGAGGCGGAAGAGGAGGCGGCAGAGGAGGCGGAGGCGGCGGCGCAGTCTATGGGAGGAGGCTGAATGGGTCGCCGGTAGAGGGGCGGCCGCGGGCAGCCAATAAGGGACGAGGCAAGGGCCAACAGCTGCTGATGCGCGTCGACAGACACGGAAACGCCGGTGAATGAGCTCATTCCCCGCATCGATGATGTCTTGCCCTGGGGGCTTGAAAATTTTATTTTCTCCGGCATCATCATTTTTAGTTTGGAACTCTCACAGTGGAATGATTGGACCCAATTTTGTTGGTGGGCTAGTAGCAGCTTGGACTCATCAAGAGGTGCCAAGAGATAACCTGTGAATGCCTTGACACAAGGGTTGGCGCAACAGCCAAGTGCCAGTTACTGCATCAACGAGGTCCAGGTGGCGTTCATACCAGAACACAATGAACCCATTCTCGCAGCAGTACATTCTATTCAGGTGGAAGATGCGAACTGGTTGATCAAAGTCATCAGTTGAGAACACACTCAGTGTTCCTTTGTCTTTGTCATGCTCTGCGAAGTGATTGCCATCCACTTTTGACATGGGGTTCACAGAATGGTGCAGCTCCACATCAGTATTATGGAGTGGTGAAAGTGACACCCATTGGAAATTGCTGCTGTTCCTCTGATGCCTGGTCCCAATCAATTTGTGCTTTTTCATGTGGAAAAACTGACTGCCCATGTGTGGAAAACCCTGGAACCTGTGCCTGATAACAAGCTTGCCTGACTCAAAACACAATTTCAGGTCCACACACAACACTTCAACAAGGCCACCCTCACTCGTAACAACCACCACAGCTTCGTCATCACTGATCATCTCCACCGCTGTTAGATTCTTCCCCACCTCGACTCTCCTGGCATGATGGTTCCCCCCACTTATGCTGTTTCTCTCCTCCTGCATGCCATCCACTGACAGTATAACAATGGTTGCTCCATACTCCCAGAGAACCACCCACTTTTTGCCCTTGAACATTCCAAAGAATTGCTTCCCTGCAAACCCAGGGGCAGCCACTTCTCTCATCACGTTTGTTCTGAGGTTGGCAACTGCTACCGTTTCAGGCCTTGTCCCAAGCATCAAAGCATAGCCATTTCCAAAGAAGTGAGGAGTGTCACCAGAGCTGAATGGTCCAACTTTTGGCCTGATGCATCCCATGCAAAAAAGAACCGTGGCCCATTTTTGTTCGAACGTCATCACGATAGAATACTTCCCTAACCACTTTGGTGCCAGTGGAGGAACTGCGTTTCGCTTGTAGTCACTGAGGCAGGCTGGAGGGTGGCGTTTTTGGGTTGGTCTGCTGGTATTTGTTGTTGGTGTTGTCACTGCTTTTGTTGGTGCCGAGTCGGCACCCATGCTGGGATGCACTGGTGTACAGTGGCAATGTACTTGCTTATACCATGGCAACTCCTTGAAATCATTCCCATGTTGCCAATTTTCTTCCCCACCAGTGTGAACCTCACCCTGATTGTATTCTTAATGCATAAGCTTGTGAGTGACACACCAGCAAAAGCAAAGATACACACAACAGAGCCCGCGGGTCCCGCATGACTTGTTCAGTTGATCGTGTTCCGGGAAATCACAAACCGTGATCAAAGCCACCTTCAGGCCTCTGCCACTCCAAAGGACCACCTCGTTCTCCAACGCGACGTACTACACAAGTGGGTTTGAATACAGCTTCGGAAACGAAAGTTTTTTTTTTTTTCGTTTCATTACGTAAAAAAAATGTAGCAAATTGCCGGCTCTCTGTCGCAACACCACAAGCATAAAAAAAACCACAAGCAACACACAAACAAAGATCTTCACACATGAGTGGTACAAG
>JAHLWZ010000628.1:0-40711 GCA_020536535.1 Pelomyxa schiedti | reverse complement strand
GCGGAAGGGCACGCCGAAGGGGAGAGGCCCCGGGGCGTAGGGCGGCAGGCCGAGCCCTACGGGGGCGCCGATGAGCACGGCGACGGGGCGAGGGAACGACGGCGGCGGGGCCGACGAGACCTGCTGCAGCCGTGTGGGCTTGGCCGCGGGCATTGCCATTGGCATGGGCATGGGCAGGGCCACGGGGCCGGGCCCCAGCGGCTGCGGCGGGGGCTGCAGCGACCGGGGCTGCGAGTGGGTGCGGGACGGCGGGTGCGGCGGGCTCAGGGGAGCCAGGGACGCGGCGGCCGACGACAGCGACGTCGAGGAAGCGGACGACGTGGACGACGTCGTCGTCGGCGCGGAGGAGGGGGGTGCAGTGCCATGTCCAGTCGACAAACCAGTTGGTGGCGCCAACTTGTGGTCAGCGAATGGAATGGGGGCCGGGGGTGCAAGCGGTTGCGAATTGTGGGATGAAACGCCGAGTGCCGCTTGCATCATTTCGTATTGTGTTTTGAAATGCTTGACTTCCCCGGCTCTGTTGTCTTTGAGAAGGGAAAAAGAAATCGCACGCCAAAGAGGAAAAGCGAAAAAAACTCAGACGCGATCTACTGGTATTACGCAAATAAACAGGCGATATGAGCAACGCGTTACACAGTTTGTTGGGTGCCTACGATGAACCTGAGACTGAAGACGTTACCGCTGCCCCTACAGGCAATACTTTCTTTTTTCCAAGATCTAACGTGTTATTAAACATTTCCTCCAGCAAAACCACCCAAAGGGCTTTGTGTTACGATTACTGATTCTCACCCAACTTCGACTCCCTGCAAAACTCCTGGCGAAAATGTTTCAGTAGCTCTCGATGCACCCCCTACAGCAGTGCAACAAAACTCTCTCGCGGTGTGGCAAGTATTGAGTGATCCAAACACGGGATACAACTACTACTGGAATACGCATACGGGAGCAGTTTCTTGGGAACTCCCACGTGAGGAGACAAATACTACCTCGGCAAATGTACCACCAAAGGCTACTGTAGAAGGAAGCTCAGAAAATTCTGCTAGCAGTCAACAGAATGTATTGCAATCAGATAATCGCACGAATGGTGAAGGGAATCCCTCGGATCCCCTTGAGCTACTGGAGGCATATGCACGTGATTTAAGTGGAACCCCCACTACCAACTCTCATCATAAAGTACCCTCCCCGCACACTTTGTCCACTCCCCCGGCTTCTCCAACGCCGCCATTATCTACTCTACAATGTGAGCTTTCTGATCACTCTCCGGTTAGTCCCCTGGCTTGTTGCAATAATTACTAATTGGCCGCTTAGGTTACAGGGCAAGATGCACAACGACCTCAACAGCCACACGCTAAGAGGCCTAGGCTGGAGACAAATACGCCACCAGTATGTTAGATATGCACTGTAGTCATGCTTAAATTCTTCTAGCCGGATTTTCCAGACTCTACTATTTTCCATACAAAGGAGATTGCTGAACTTACTGAAAGGTATTATTGGTTTTGTACCAGTCCTTCCCCTACCATTTACACTATGTTCAAAACTAGATCCTTTTTTCCCAGATACATAATAAGCATAATTTTTTCTTTTATTTTTTGTGTGTCTTTCTCCTAACTCAAAGGGCATGCCATAACACCGTAAATGGTGATCAAATGTGTAACATGTATAGCAATTCTTATCTTCTCATACACAGTGCCCATTTTCTTTTACTCATTACTTCCTTCCCTTCTTGTTCAACAGAGCTGATCGCAGCTTGAGAGATCTGCTCTCTGTGGACAGGAAATCACCAACCGATATCATCCTCGAATGTGATCGTGATGCACCTGCATCTGAATTACTTTCATATGATTCTACCTCTGAAAAGAATTTGAGTGCTGTGCGATTAAACTTGTTGGTCATGCGGGTGGAGCTGGCTGTACGTGCCCGTGATTGGGCTGATGGCGGCCTCAGTGATGCTTTCTTTCTGTTTCGACTCCGTCAACTGAACGAGAAAATCGAACTATACCGATCCTTGAGAAACGCTTCAGCCTCCAGCCGATTAACAGAGATAGTAGGGGAGGGAACCATTGGAAGTATGGGTCTGACTGGGGAACAATTTGATTCAGATAGGGTGGATACCTCTTTGGACGCTGCCCTCTCCTGCAAACCTAATTCTAAGGAAAACTGTGCCCATGGGAGACAGGTAGCTGATTTAGGTGTGTCAATGATTACTACCACATGGAAAGTAACTCTCTACCAGACAAGCAAGTCCCGCAAAACAACCCCGAGCAATTACCTGAAGAAGTTGTTCCTATGGGTAACTCTTTTTTTTGTGTGCAACAGTGGTGTTTGGTACATTCAATAGAGTAGTCTTTCAGTTTGTATTGGCGAGCTCTTTCTATGACTTGTGAGCTAATATAAAATAGGTATTGGTCAGGTTCATCCTGACAGACTTGCCAATGTAACAGCGGCGTTAAAACCATCACCTCCAGTTCAACAACCAATTACTACATTACTGCCTCCTACTAAGCTGCGAACCCCTCTTGTATCAACCTCTACCAAACCTGAAAAAGCAATGGTTATTCTGCCGCATTAATCTTCTCTCTAACCCCCCACAGACAGCGCTCATGAACAAATGGAAAACCGTACAGGATAAAGTAAAGCGAGAACAGAAGGATGAAGAACCCCCGGATTTGGCCAAACTGGAGCAACAAAAGTTAGAGAGAATAAAACTGTGGAAGCAGGAACAAATAACAAGGTGTTACTCACTCCCAAACGCCACCCCCAACTAATCAAAATTTTTGTACTTAGTGGGGAAGCAGAACTGAACCCTAATTTCCAGCCTCTAGCCCAACGAAAACCCTCTAAAACCAAGAAATCACGCAAAAATACACCATAGTTGTTGAATAATTACATATCAAAATGTTTTGTTTTTACATTACATCTTTTTACCAGTATTTGCCTTTGCTAACAGATATCTACATACAGAAGTAAATAGGGGGAGCACGTTCTCTCCAGTAAGAGCACTGATCTCAGTATACAGGGGGTCTATTCCTGTACTGCGCAATTGTTCAACGTACTGCTGCGCTTCTTCTGGTGTCACAGTTCGTTCCAGGTCTATTTTGTTCCCAACAAGAGCTATCACTACACCAGGAGCATGCTGTTGAATTTCATCCACCCATCTTTGCATGGCATCGAATGATCCCTGTTGTGGAGCAAAATGATCAATGACAGGATAAAAGCACTAAAAGAAGAAACCTTCGAGGAAACGTCATACACTGCACCCAAGTGACATAAGTGGCAATAATTAATCAATCAATATTTATGTTGGTTACTCACAAACTAGTGCAGCAGAAGCACCTTCGTAGAAGTTTAGTGAAAGTTAGATGTAGTAAAACCTCACCTCTATAGTACATAGCCGTGAGGCTGTGGAATTTCTCTGTTTCTGAGTGAGTTCCTCGGAAATGGGGGGGAAAAAGGGAACATGTCATAGCCACCTTCACCAGCAGTATCCCATATCTATCTCTGTTAGAAAACTTACTGGAGCCACCAACCAGAATAGGACAGTACATGTAAAGTTACATTGTGACCATCCACAACCATTTTGTGAGTCTGAAAAGAAACTCTGTAGGTAGGAGGAAGTAAAAAAACCAAAATTACTCAAAACTACAGGTAATCTTGAGATTAACAGGCAAAAGCACACCCAACAGTCGTGACGGTAGACTCGAACACGTTTTTTATCAATCGCAAGACTAACGTCGTTTTCCCAGTATGCTTGTCACCCAAAAGCACCAACTTGAGTGCATTCTCTTCTCTATTTTGCTGCTGATCCACGGCGACTGGCGACAAAAAAGAAAAAAAACAAAAAACCAAAAGCAAAAAAACAAGCCAACTGAGTGGAAAGAAAACACGGAGATATAGATGGACACTACTAGTTGCCGTAGGGTGCGCCGATGCCTCGTTGGCCGTTCCGTACCAGCAGTTACCCATCACCACCCACTTTTTTTTAAACTTTTCTGAACTCCCTTTTCGATGTTGATCAGGGATTTGTGTGTTTTTGGGTTTTTTTTTTGTTTCATCAGATTGAACAGCACAAGGACATTGGGGTATTACATGTATTTCTTCTTAGGTTACAAAGGAGGCTTACAATAGGCCAGTTCAATGGGGACTAGTGAATATATATGCTGTGCCTGAAATGGGATTGGTATCGGAAAATGAGCAGTTGCCAGACTCTGGGATGGGGATTATGCTCTAATCGCTGTTCGTCTATGAGGGTGGGACTTGGTTGTCATTGTGACTTGTGGGTGCGCGGCCTTCGGATACAAACATCCGCGGATGAGGTTGTATGACTGGAGGAACATCAATACACACATCACAACACAGACACATGTTACTGCTGTGACTTTGGTCAGAGATGCAGACTGTATGTGGTCATGCAGTTCATCAGGGGAACCCATAGGAAGCGGAGGTGGTGGGAAATTTTCTGCTGATGTTGGAAGAAGCTTGAAATCAGAAAGGGCAGCTGCGGCCCGCTGCACAAGGGCTTCAACTTGTTCTTCTGATGTTTCCGCTGGGCCGAGAATGTCTGGATTATACTTCATGAATGCATTGGGGGAGTGAACTACTGGGGGATGATGTGCTGACACTATCCTTACAGGTGGTGAATGGGGTTCAAGTAGCTGTGGGCTGCGCGGGGGGCCGGAAAAGAGGGTCACAAAGGTGACAACTGTTACAACGCTGCATAGCACAACAATGCGCACAACGTGCTGCCTGCAGCACTTGGATGTCATTTCTCTGGGTTTAGATTTGACTTTTGGGGATGGCTGAGAAGTAGACTGGACAAGTGGTAGAGTGGAAGAGGTGCAAGCCTTCTTGTTTGTAACTGCTGGCTTCTTTTGGAAACTTGGCTCCGACTTGGTGGATGTCGCGGTTATTGGATTGTTGCACTTTTGTCTTGAAGCTAGTAATGACAGCTCCCCCTTTTTTATCTGTTCATTCCCCCTCTCGCGTGTTGGATTATCTGTGTTTTCCTCACCAGCGTCAGAAGATTTTTCTTGTTCCGTATCACCATTTTCACTGGTCACCTCTTCTAGATCAAGCTCTGAACCTTCTTCAGACGTCTCATTATCACTACTGAGTTCTTCACTTGAACTAGCAATTTCACAGCTACTTTCAGACTCATGAGTTGTACTACGTAGTTTTGCTGCAGGTGTGGACGAAGTTTTTGTTTTGGTTTTGGTTGTAGTTTTTGTTTTCGTTGTGGTATGTGTTGTTGTACGAGTTGTTGTATGGGTTGTTGTAGTAGTTGTTGTTTTGCGTGACTTTGCCTTTTTTGGATCCAGGTGTGAAAACTTCTTGTTCTTGTATCGGGGTACTTCTTCAGCTATGTACAAGGGTGATGAGGGAGGGGTACATGGAAGTGAGGAAGAGCGAACAGGGGGAAGTTGAGGTGAAGATAGGCGCGGTGTGGAAGGTGTAGAAGACGATTTTGGTGACGACGGAACTGAAGGAGACGATGACGGTCTAGGATTGTGGTAGTTGGGGTACCTCACTGTGAAGTACAAGTTTTCGTGACTGTGAGAGCGATGGCGATAGTTCGTCCCGACAGGCTCGTTGTAGTGGGTTGGGACATTGGGAAAGTGCAGGGGATATGATTGCTGAAATCGGCTGTAATTGTAGGTCTGAGAAGCAAAGTTTGGATGAGGTGATTTTGGGAGACTTGATGCTTCTTGTAAGGAATACCCAAGTGGCTTGGTGTACCCAGTACCTGTGTAGTAGGTTTGACCTTCATAGGCAGTGCTGAATCTTGGTATGCCTACAGGGGTAAGAGGAAGAATGATGGTTAAACTCAACCTAATGGAGCTCCCTGAGAGCAACCAGGAAAGGGACGGAATCTAGGTGGAGACTGAAAATGTGCCCCATTTTTATTACCAGATTTCGGAGGTGTAATATTCTCCCATCCTCTTTGGTTTCTCTGCAGCAAATTATAATCATTTATTAGAAATCTAGTCAGTTTTTCGAGACCTCATTGTTAGGTAATTAACTGTGTTATTTGATTACTTTATTGGCATTATTTGAGTACCGGGGATAGGCAACTATCTTTGGCTGTTACTGATTTTGAAAGTAGTGCAGGGGGACTTGGGTGTGCGTAGTCAAGGCATTTAGACTTCAATTTTTGCGAAGTAGTGTGTGCCATATTGAGTGGTGGTGCTGTACAAAAGTTTGCTTGTTTGGTTGGGTATTCCGTACTTTTTCTGTACAAGAGTACTGGTGGAGCATTTTGAAGTTTGGGAGGTTTGAAATTAGAAGTTTGGTTTGCCGGATGATTAATACTGCTATTGGCCATGGCACTAGGGCTTTCATGTCCATTTGGATGTATCTAAGAAGAAGTTTATGTCAAACAATGTTCTCAGGAACACAAAGGAAAATAAAGAATAGGTATTTGAAAGTGTACAAATGGAGATTAGGGGGAAAAAAAAAAGAGGTGAGGGTTACCCAGTGCTCGGCAGGCTGGCAACACTTGGAAGTGTACCCCTTGTCATCCACAGCAGAATCAGAACCCACAAGGTGCGAAGGTGCCAGAAACATTCCCTCGGGAGAACTCGCCTCGCAGGACTCGTTCCACCCACAGTGGAAGCCACACTGCGGGGGCTCGGCGGGCACCCCGAAATAATCCCCGATTTCCTCCGGCGCCCCGCCCCCGGCCGAGGCTATGACCACGCCCAGCCCCTCCGACACGTGGGTGCCCCCGCCGCTGCCCCCCGAGCTGCCGCCCTGCGACTCGGAGGCCCCGGAGTCGTCGGTCTCGCCCAGGATCCCGCTGACCAGGCCCTCCATCATCACGTTCCCCCCGTCGTCGCCCTCGTCCCCGCTCCCGCTCCCTGTGCCAGTCCCCTCAGCCCACCCCAGCCCGAATCCCATCCCCAGCCCAAATCCGCGCGGGGCTGGTTTCTTCGGGGAGAGCCGCTTCGGCTCGCCCATGTTGGCGCTCTCGCCTCCGCATCTGGGAATGTTCTCGTCGGGGCCCTCGTCGTCCGCCTCGGCGTACGCGTCCACGCCCACGCCCACGCCCTCGTTCTCGTAATCCCCGCCGCCTCCGACTCCTTCCATGTCCCACATTCCCGAAGGTAGGAATAAGGCAGCCCCGTTTGACTTTGGCTTCGACTTGGGGCCCGATGACGATGTGTCCCACGGGTGTACCGGGCCCCAGACGTGACCAGGGCCTTGCGCCGCGGCCTGGACTCGGTCGTAGGAGCACGCGGCTGAGGTCATAGGAGGGCCGCGAGATACGCCGGGGTCAGATGCCGCTGGGGGAGGCGCCCGGCTCTGGGGATCAGGTACGGGGGCAGCAAATCCGCTGCCCGTCGCCTTGTTGTTCATAATTGTGGGAGGTGTAGCCACGTTCACGTTGACGTTGACGACGCGTCGAAGTGCAATACACGGTGCGGTTAGTGTCGAAGACGAAAATTTCGTTGCAGGAAAAGTGGAATAAATTGGCTGAAATAAAAAAACACCAGACCGCCGAGACTGGGCGATGACACGAAAACGACAGCGTTCCGGTCTGTTGATTATTTTATTCAGCCAATTGTTGTCGGCACAAAATTGGTGTCTTTTAGCGGGAGATTAGAAGAAGTACCGAATTCCTGCTTAAGAGCTCAGACTCTTGGTACTGGTTTGACATACAAGAGTGCATAAAACCCCGGCGCACTTGCCACCAGAGATGATCCTGTTTTAGGTGCTAATGCCAAATTAGATCTCCAAAGAATAAACAAAACTTGAAGTACTGCGAGATCTGATGAGCGCCTCGGCAACACCTACGGAGGGAACACAGACGACATCTTCAACACACAGAGATGCTGTAAAGGCACACGGCGTAGATCCCGATGATGTCAGGAAGAAGCGGGAGGAGTTTGTCGTCACAGTACGGAAAAACAAGCGAGAGGAGACGGTAAACAAGAGGAGAAACATCGTTGCACGTTCGTCGGCCCCTGCTGCCTTCTCTGTAATTCTTTTCTTCTTTTTTTGGCCGGGTTTTCCATGGAGTCTCATCTTCGAAAGAGCATAAAAGAGATGGCTAATGCTTGCAGGAGCCCCAATTATGAAATGTGTCTCCTTGGGGCCACTGAAATCCGTAAAGTACTGTCAGTTGGTATAGCTCTTCCCTTCACAATGCAACTTCATAACTATGTGTTGTTAAGAATCAAATGCTCCAATTGATGAACTTATTGCTACCGGGATACTACCCACCATTACCAAATTTTTAACTATGGTTCTTGGGCTTAACTGTAAAGATTATATTCATTTTTTTTTTTTTTAGATGGATCACCCTAAATTGCAGTTAGAAGGTAACTCTGCTTTCTGTGTTCCTTCTTTCTTATGATGTATTTACCTTTTTCAGCGGCTTGGATTCTTACTAATGGTAATTGACTTATTATTACCGTCTTTGCTCAAAAGCAAGCAAGTTGCAAGTGGCACTTCAGCCAACATAGAGGAAGTAATCAAAAGTGGGGCACTTCCTGTGCTAATCAGTTCTTTGTCAATGGGAGGTCCAGATTTGCGTGTCCAGGTCTATAAATTGAGCGTTTTTGCCAAACTGATGGGCTTTCCCTTACAGACTATATGGGCTTTAGGCAATATTGCAGGTGATAACAACGAGCATAGAAATGCTGTTGTGTACATGGGAATTATGCAACCTTTGTTGAGAATTGTATTTTTTTTTTTCTTTAATTCCCCTTTCTTCTCACTCTTTTTTTTCTTTTTCTTATTCCTAATTTTCCAGCTAACAGTTGACATCAATTTGCCTATCCTTATTAAGAACTCTACTTGGTTGTCTTTTTTATCCCATTTATTTTGTTAATCGTATTCATTAGGACTCTATCAAACATCTTCCGACACAAGAATCCTGGTTTGTTACCACTCAATTGTTTGCATCAGTAAACAAAACAAAAAGCACCAGAATTCGATATGGTAAAGGGTGCCATTGCCCTTTTACCGTCATTGCTTGTGGTGAGTCTTATCTGAAGAAAATTTTAACTCTTTATTAATAATATATTCTACATTGACCGAGACTAGTACCCAGATCCCGATGTACAAGTAGATGCACTTTGGCACGTTGATACTTTTTTTATTATTATTACTGCTCTTTTCCGTCTCTTACCCTGGGTAACACAGGTGTACAGTCTATTGTTCTGACTGTGGGGAAGAATTTGTACTTGCCTGACATTTGCAATATCCTCCTAATTTATGTAGTTAGATTCCGTAATTAAAGCTGGCGTTTTCCCGCATGTTGCCAACTTCGCACGCACCGGGAAAATCAATTTGCAAATACCGGCTTTTAGGTGAGCTTTATTCTATTCTAATGTTTCCAACTTATTCTCATTAGGATTTTTGGAAATGTCACTTGTCTTTTCCTTTTCTTTTTTCACCTTCTGTAGGCTGTAAGTGGGAATCACGCACAGACAAATGCAGCTATTGAAGCAGGTGCAATTAAACTTTTCATGGGCCTGTTGGAAAGTGAAAAAAAATTTCAGCAAAAAGAGGCTTGCTGGGCTTTGAGTAATATTTGTGCTGGCACGTCGTATGTAGTAATTTCCTGGAAAACTTCTCAAAGAAATAGGGGTCAACTCGCAGAACTTTTTAAACACGGCGCCATTGCTGCATTGTGTGACAAGTTTACGACTGCAGGTAGGCGGAGTGCTTAGTACTTCCCATACTAATAATGTGAAAGACTTCGAAATAAAGAAAGAATGCTGCTGGGCAATATGCAATGCTATAACATCAAGTTCTCCCGAGCAAGTTGCCATACTGCTGAGATGCAATATTCTAGGTATCCGCTTTTGTGGTTTAGCACTTAGCTTACTCCTAGTCAGCGAATATGGCTCAGCTATTAGACGCTAACGACATCAAGCTAGTTGCTGCAATTCTCGATTCACTTAAAGCCATTCTTCAAACAGGCGAAGGCGAAAAACCGAACCCGCTCATTGTCAAGCTTGAGGTGTTAAATAGTGTATACTTGTACCCAAGTTACCTCTTACCCCCCATAGGATGCTGATGTACCCGAAAAACTAGAGCACATCCTTGGCTCGGTATCTATTAAATCTGGTGTGCCACTTTCTAACTTTTTCTGAAGCACCCGTCTGAGTTTGTTGCTGAGAAAGCACGGAGCCTTATGGACAACTTCTTCCTTCCGGCATCAGAGGAGCAAGCTGTGGACCCAACACCAACCACCACCACACAAATTCCCTTCCGTTTCGCACCACCATCCCCGGCACAGTTCTCATTCCCCTAGAACTAAACTAAATCCCCGCACTTTGGGTGTGTTCCCTAAACCAGACAACCCCAAACTACACTTTCACCCTTTCCTGTCTTCGTTCCGCCGTCAGAACAGTTTCGTTTCATCACACTCTCTTCGTACCTTTTTTCTTGGGTCCGTTCTCCCTCAAATCCGGTGCAGGAACGATTCCTGGAATGGCTCCTGAACCGGTGTGATGGTGCGTATCGCTGATGTTTGCCGAAAACAAGTCAAAGAAATAAAAATCGCGTCTCGTTCACGATGGAGAAGTTCGTGACATGCGAGCTCGAAGGCGGTGCTGCCACGATGAGGCACATTGTTGTAGTTGGGGATTTCGACAGGGGGTGCACTACGTTGCAGGATTGCCTGATTGGGGGGCCCCCGTACGCACGGACCACCCCGCCGCCAACGTCGGCCCCGTCGTCGTCGTCGTCGTCGTCGTCGTCGTCGTCGTCGTCGGCGGCGACACCCACAATTCCGAAAGTCGGCACGATGCCTCCCCTGGCTTTTACGCGCGTCGCGGTGGCGGCGAGAATCGAGGGGTGGAGCTGCGACGTAGAGGTGGAGCAGGAGTATGTCAATAACACAGCGGGGCCCGTGGAGGGCTTCGTTACTTTTCAGATGCCTGCAACGGCGGCTGTCTATGGTGTCACTGTCGTGACCACAAACAAGTTCGCTTTTGCTTTTGCTTTTGCTTTCCCATAGTTCATTTTTATCCGGCGCTCATTATGATAAAGGGTCATTCAAGCACAAATCATGGAGAAAACTACTGCTGCCAATAAGTATGATGACTCGATTGCCTCAGGTACTCCCACTTTTAGAGTGACTCGAAGTAGTTCTAACTAACTTTTTTTAAAAAAACAAGGGCACAGTGCTTTTCTAATAGAACAGCTTGGTCCTTCTTTTTTCCGCGCGTCTTGTGGAAACGTTCTCCCAACCGAGAAAGTTCTTTTAAAGATACACTACACACAGGCATTTCCCACCTGAAAAGCTAGCTATCTAAGCACCGACTAGGAATTACCCGTGGATCCACAGGAACACAACAGTATTGAGTTTTGTTTACCCACACAGATCACTCCATCGCACCTTGGTAACAGTTTTGCAAGTGAAACCTAGCTGTATTCCAACACTCCAAAGGTTTTCCGTCACCAACCTGTAGCGTTTCAATCAGTATAAGCATGGCCTCCGAAATATCACACATCTCATCTCCATCTCACCCCATGTGCACTAGCACACTCTCTGGCAGTAAGGCAACAGTATCTCTGAATGTAAATATCAGTTTTAAAAGTCGTGCTCTTATGTTACTTGTTAGCTGGCGGAGTCGTTGAAAAGCGATTTCCGTTTACTTATTTCATATGCTGGCATACATGAGCCAAATGTCTGGGTGGAGTTTGCAGACCAATCACCTAGCAAAACTGCAATGATCACGTTCAATCCCCTTTTCGACACAGCTTCGGCTCTGCTTAACACAGAATTTATTTTCCTGGTAGATTGTTCAGGAAGTAAGTATCAATCTTTGAGTCGAGTTCAGCTTACCAAATGTAGGCATGTCTGGAAGCAGGATTGCTACCACTCGATCGACCTTAAGTTCGTGTCTTGGACTCCTTCCATCAAATGTATTCTTCAGTAGGTGCATGTTTTCCTTTTGTTCCTCTTTTGACTCTTTGCAGACATTGTGCGCTTTGGTTCGACATATGAGTCTTTTTACCCTTCTCCAGTCATTGCCTCAACAACTCAGATTTCAGAGGCAACACCCCGGGTTTGGGCAATGGAAGCTGATCTCGGAGGTGCCCTTTTTTTTTCAACAACGGTAAAATAACAGTCGTCACAGGCACTGAAATACTGCAACCCTTGGAGTCCATTTTTTCTCAACCGTTAAAGCCAGGTGCCTCGAGACAGATTATGGTTTTTACTGTATGTGCACTGTATTGAGGTTTTTTCCACTTACAATTTGAAAGGATGGAGAAATTTCAAATTCACAAGAAGTACTCATGGCTGTGCACAATCGAGCAGGCACCATCCGGATCTTCAGCTTTGGGATTGGTCCTGCTTCCAAGGAACTTGCTGAAAATCTTGCCAAATCAGGTTAACTCCCCTATCACTAAGCACCAAAATTAAAATTTCAACAAAGGCAATGGAACACATGTCATGGTACTTGGTGATTCAAGTTTAAGAGAGGAGGCAACTTCACAGATGTCTAATGCCCTACAGCCTGCTCTAGTGAATCTCAGCCTAAAATTCGACACAGGGATTACCCCAATTGTGTGCATACCCTCTACCTTACCCCCTGTGTTTTCTGGTGGAAATCTGGTTGCCTATGCCTCGTTTCCTGCTTCAAACTCTAGTCGGGGAAGTGTTACACTCTGTGGCACAGATAGCACTGGAAAGGAGCAATCATGGACTGTCGCTTTAGATCTTGCCCAAATTACCTCTGTAAGTTTCTCCAAAACGAGATTCGGCCAACCACTTCCAGACAGGAAATCAAATTTCCAAGCTTTCTGCCAGAAGGTACATTAGAGACCTCGAGATGGGCTTTATTTCAGGGATATCAGGCGCAGAAGCACAGTCTCTCATTATCAGTCTTGGAATAAAGTTGAGAAGCTCTTGATTGACCTCTTGTATATGCTCAAATTTCTTTCAGACATTCTTTACTGTCCAAGTACACATCTTTTGTGGCAGTTCAAAAACGTGAAACAGCTGTCTCTGAAAGTATGACATCTTCTGAAATTCCATCAGCAGCAACAAGCATCACCGAGACAACTACGGCTTCTGGAATTCCAGCGGTGGTACCACCTTCTGGTAAAGTTTAAGTCTACCCCATACAATTCCCTTTCTCACCTTCGATTAGCTTTATGGGCGAAGCCCGCTGGAGAAATGCGTTATACTGATACCCGACAAGATGAACAATTGGTACTTTGCACTCATATTTCCACGACTTGTTTAATGGTTACCTGTAGAGAGGGATCACAATAAATCCGCGAGTAGTGCCTCTTTTGCACCAGGAAAGGGGGGAAATCACATGTGTGAACTTTCATAGGGAATTCTTCCTTGAGAAGTACACGTCATTTTTAATATTTGATCCTTCTGATAATTTCCAGTGTCTGGACAGTTATCGACGGCTGCTTACTCGTAACCACTGTCCAGGATGGCTTTGGTCCCACTGAGCACATGCTCATTGCAAAAGCTATTAAACACAAAGTTAAACCACTTCTCTGTGTGAACAAGCTAGATGTACTGTTGAGTGACACGACCTGTACCATTTCCGAGCTCAGCAACAGGATATATGCCCATGTACAGGAGTTCAACTCAGTTGTAGCCTATCACCTGAAGGGTGATTCTACAATGGGAGACCTGAACGCCAGACCCGACAGAGTGTGTAATAGGCTCCCTTTTGATTCCCTTGCTGAAAAAGATAAAGGGAAACGTCTTGTTTTCATGTGGACTGCAAAATTGGGGATTCACTTTGCCCACATTTGCAAGAGTGTACGCACAGAAGTTAGGAATAGAGGAAGACAAATTAGTCGAAAAATTGTGGGGAAATTGGTGCTGGGACGTCCCTCACTCGCGTTGGTTGAAGGTTGGGCACCTCCACTCAGAGAGTGATATCTGATCTCTCATAAAATTAGAAAGGTGAAGAAGGTACTTCTGTCACTGGCTTTGAGAAATATGTTTTGGAGCCTCTTGTCAAAATCTACACAACCGCCACAGAAGAAGACCTCAGGCGCTTTGGCAAAACCTTAAATCTGGAACTAGAGTAAGATTGACTTAACCAACTGCTATCAATACTAAAACGTTCTAGGAGAGACTCTACTTTGCGACCCCTGCGGAAGCAACTGCTAGGAAACTTCTTGTTTCTTCAGCGCTCCCTTCTTTCCATGGTGAAAGCAAATATTCCTTCACCAGTGGAAGCCCAAAAATACAGGGCTAAAGAGTTTCTCCAGTCCTCAAATGCTAGGGTAGGAACTCGTCTCGTCTTTTATTATGGTTTCCCACATTTTCCAGCTTGAGGCAGCCATACATAACTGCTCTGCCAGTGGTCCTCTTGTTATATACTTGCAATCAGTCTACCCATTCCCATCCAAGAATACAACCATGTGCCGAATCCTATCGGGAACCATGCACGACTCTATTCCAATGTTCTACAGACAAAGTGAGGTGCGCCACTTCCCCATCAATACTTTTTTTCTCCCCTTACGGTTTCAAGAAACCACGCATCATTAGACGCATCATTGCCATGAATGGAACGAGATGTGAAACTTTGACTGTAGCCGGGTGTGGAGCTTTTGTTGGAGTCAATTGGTCTTCTGGTGACGTCGAAAAGCCGATGATATTGGCCAGTGACAAGCTGCTGTGTGGTGTGCAATATCTTTTCTAGTTTGCATATGGTGTGTGTATTAAAATTACCCTCAGATGAAATAAAGCAGCCTTTTACCCCTTGCCCCACCTTATTATTCCAGGCACTCTCTCATGAGCCCGAGGATATGCGTCCCTTGTTGTTCCCTTCTCTGATGGAGCCGGGTCCTAACGAATCGCTTTTTGATGTAAGGCTCCCCAACTTCATCACTTTCATTACTTCTGCCCTTTCCTAGATGGAGCGACCAGTCATATTCACACAAATACGGCTCACTCGCTCTGCCACAGTCTCTGGCAAGTCACCCAATCGTCACAACGATTTCACATTTACAGCAAGCCCTCTGTCACCGGAATTTCTTTCCTGTATGTGCATAATGGCGTGTATCTGCACGTAACATGTCGCAGTTATCTCTTGTCACAAGGGTTCCGACATCAAGAGTCTGAACGAAAAATGTCGTGAGCTAAATGTATCCGAGTTGAGGATTCTCTGTGTGTTCGAGGACAACGTATTGGCGGTGGAACCCTCCCTGAATGTTAGAGAAATAGCCTCTTGCCTTGAAGCCAGTTTCCCGATCTTGTGTACCTCAGAGCAGCTATGTGGTTCTCGAGTGAGTTTCCCATAAGATCCCACCATGGCATTAATGTGATCCACCAAATTTACCAAGATCACTGGCCTTCTGCTTACTTTGACCCATTGCACCTTCCATTCTGATTCCATTCATCGAGGTACAGCCAGTCCCCTCCTTCACTTCCTGTTTTTTTTTCAACAAACACATATAGGAATGGGACAAGTCCACGGCGCCCTGAGACCGCTGTTCAGCAGCTTGGAATCAGCTGCCGAACCGCAGTTTATCGTTCCGATGATGGACGTAGTGGTCATTGTTGAACCAAGTCGGCTTTATCTCGTAGAGGAAAAACTAGGTCCCATAGGCCAAGTGATGCAAACAGATCCATATGGAAGTATACTACGACTCCAGCTCCACGCCACGACAGCTTCCGTCTGGCGTAAGTGATCTACCTTACTACATCGGATGTACTGACAACTTATAAACACAGAACTCATGCACAACAGGAAGGAACGGTTTGCATTGTACTACTACACAGATAAAGTCAACTGGGAACCAGTCCCTGGCTCAATGTTAGTTGACACACCCTCCCCTGCTCGTCAATTGTACTTAAGCACATGTCAATTACGGGGCATGAAACCATTGCCTTGACCCAGTACTCAAAATAGACACTCCACACCTTTTGAAGTAAAAGCAAAAACCTACTTCAAAGTATCTCTCTTGTTTTATTTTTAGTCATGTACAAGGTGGAGTCCTGCTTCTTTGGCATAGGTGATTGCCTCAGTAATTTCACGTGCCGACGGCCTGGTGATGTCATGAGATAAACAAGTGTGTTTCTAGTGAAATGAGGAAGTACCTGCGGGCAATATCCTCAAAATCTGAGGCTCTGAAGCAAGGCCGGTATTGTCCCATCACGTTGATCCAACTGGAGTTCAATGGTTAGGGGTTTGGTGCCGGTTTCATTCGTTGTTGGTTGTTATTTGTTGGGTTCTCCCATACGTCTTTGGTGACAGCTCAGCTGCAATCCACTGGACAAGCTGTCTTGTCCCCGCAAGACCATTGGGCATGACCAAATGCCTGTAATCGCCTTTCAATAAACTCCCAAGTTTGCTAACAATCGCACTCCCAGAAACCTTATAAGCAGGCCTCTTTTGGCGATTCCAGAGAAGTCAAGCTTCAACACGCCCACCTGTGGGCCATTAGGAGCAAAGCCACAATTCCATGTCATTAACCTGCCGATGCATCTCCTTGATTGCTGTGCAGGCCACCTCACGATAGTCAGGGGTGTTCATAAATCTTCTGGCAGGATCTGATTCCCAGAATTTGAAATCGGGCATATATATCTTTACTCTATTAGCCCCAACATGGGAAGAAGTGGGTAGACGAACATCAACAATTCCATCTAAGAGGTGCATAGCTTCCATGCTTTCATAACCACCGCAATTCCAAACAATTGGAATATCCAAACCAGCCTTAAACTGTTAGAGTTAAAATGAACGAGTAACATTTTACTTTAGCGGCAATAACAATGGCTTCCAAAATGGGAGGCAACTGATGAGACGGGGTCACTAAATTGATGTTGTGGCATCGCCTTTGATTTTGCAATGAAAGCATCTAAAGGTGCATTGGTACAAAATACAACTTTTGCCAAACACACAAATAGGTTTTTTGTTGAGGTGTCATTTTGCGATTTTGAGCTGTATTTTCTTGTGAAGTACTTACAATATCAGCAAGCTGCGCAGGAGTATACTCTTTACCCTCACGTCCATGGGATATGTCATCATTTTGGCAAAAAACGCATAGAAGATTGCATGAACTGAAAAATATCTTGAGAGGAGTTAGACTTAATTTTTTTAAATAGGTAAAATACCGTTCCTGAGCCATATCTGCCAACCAAAGGGGGTTCTTCTCCATAGTGAGGGTTCCATGAACAAAGCTATCCCCTCGTAAGGAAAAGCCAAAACCAAATAGTAAATATGGCACACAAAGGCATTTCGAGGAGCCTTACAATATCCCATGCTCCCTATGAAGGAAAAAGAATAAAATAGTAAGTGGGGTAGTAAAAGGTTTCAGTTTCTTATGTACCATTTAATCTATTGACACCACATCGTCTCCCACACATCACACACGAGTCCCATATTCGATACGCCTCAGCAACACGTGCCTCCAAACTCCCTCGATCCCGCTGCAACCACTCCTGATACGACGTGCTCATTGGTTTTTCCTGAGTTGGAGTGGTAGAAGATAAATTGAAGGTTGAAATTAGCTCTCGTTTCGGTGTTGTTCAGTGTTTAAAGGGTACAGAAAACTCTTCGAGTTGTTGTTTGACTTGTGTCATAGTGGGCCTGGTGTTGGGCTCCTTGTCTGTATATTGAAAGGGGTAAGTAATATTATGTGGATTTTTGTGCGTCTGCATACCCCAACATTTCTGTATCAGGGAAGCAAGGAACTGGTCACAGGTGGTGGGAATTTCAGGTCTTTGGTGGTTTACAGCAACCTGCATGTAAAATGAGCGGATTCAAAGGGAAAAAGTTAAATGTGTTCTTCATTGGGGTACCTTGAGCATTATCTGATAACCAGAGAGTACTCCTGTTACAGAAAACGTGTGTTAGCATTTGTGCAACTCCTTTTAGAAACCTTCAGATGCAAAAGGGTGGTTTCCAGTAACCATGAAGAATAAAAGCATCCCAAAGGAGTATACATCGGCCTTGAGAAAAAATGATTGATGTACAATTACCACTCTCGATGAACCTTTTCATTGTATTTTCCAAGTGTCATCACTTCAGGGGCACCTAACAAAAGTTAGTGTAAAAACCACCACAGGGAAACTATACAGTACAGAGGAGTCCCAATTTTTGTCATTGTAAGGTCTTCTTCTGCTCTTTCTCGAGACACACCTGAGGAGTCTGATGAGTATAGAGAGAAACCTTGAAGTCAAAAACCGAAATCACAAATCTACTTTAAATCGATTTTTGGAAAGAAGGTCAATCTCTGTAGATTTGCACCAAAAGAAAAAACGACAAGAAAAAGGAAACCTTGGGTGTGTTGTGATCATCCAGAAGGATATTATCAGGCTGAAGAATACCATTATAATTGATTTCTTTTGGTTCAAAAGAAAAGACTACCTTCAAATCCCTAAGAAATCAATAAAAAATAAGCGGAAAAATTAAAAAAAGACCTGTGAATAATTTGGGGATGCAAAGAGTGCAAGTACTCAACACCTTGTGCTATTCCACATGCAAAAAATAAAACTTCTGAGGTCCCCAACAGTCGATCCCCCAGATTTTTTACCACTTTGATAAGTGATTGAGGCAGGTATTCCATCACAATTGATAAAGTGGGTTCAGTGCACACGCCATGACAACGCACAATATTTATATGTTTGCATTTGCTTTTCCAACAGTTGTTGATATTATGGAATACAATGTGGAGAACATACCACATTAATGCAGCCTCTTTGAGAAACATTGCCTTGGATTTTTCGTCTTGCTTGTGCATGATCTTTATTGCCACATCACGGTGATTCCATGTAGCTTTCCGAACCTACTGCAGTCAAATTTTCACAATGCACGCAGAGTTCAACTACCTCCCCAAAAGAGCCGGCACCAAGCTTCTCTCCCGTTATTATGTCAGAGGGTTTGATAATATAGACATCTGGAAAGGGCTTGAAGTCGGCCTCCTGCACAGCAGCTGAAATCAAAGTATTAATATAGGAATGCGCAAATAAAAGATATACAGGTATTTTCTTTGACGGGCTTCAGATCGGTTGTCAAAGTTGGTAAACTGGGGTGCTCAATTTTCTTTGGGTGCTGGAATCTCTGTAAGTGCTCGGGATTTTTCCTGTAGCACATATTTCCATAGATACACATTGGTCTATGTTAAAGGGTGAGAACAACCGTAGACATAAATGTATGTTTGACCTTGTATCAGATACACTTGCAGAAGTGTCACAGTGTGTTGCAGTAGTACTAGGAAGTATGGTTGTGGCCTCAATCCGACAGGTTGTTGGCTATTTGAACAGTTGTGTCCCGAACAATGGAAAATAAGTTGTCCAGTTTATTATGATGGCAAGCTCACACTCTGGTCAGTCCTACTTCTCTTTTGTGAAGGTTGCACAAGCGGGGTTCCAGATTCCACATGCGAATGTTCTAATTCTTCCTCACCAGTGCTACTGCTGATAGCATTTAGAGAACTGGGCTCCCTACGCGGAGCATGCTCAGTGCCATTCGCGGCAGAGATAAGAGCTTTACATTTCTATGCTTGCTATTAGAACAGAGAATAATGGCCAACATCGAGTGGGTGGGGTGGACCTTAAATATAACTCCATCTAGAACACATCCCCACCGGTCTGGACATTGAATCCTTTAGTCTATAAGATGAACAATAGTGCCTTTCATCATGCACACCAAGTTATTTTGGATCCCTTTTTTGCCATCTCTCCCCAATGATTTTCTTTCTTTGGGTTCTGTACTCTTCAAGTGAGACTTAAGTACACTGAGGTGATTTTCCTAACCTGAGTAGCCAGTTTCAATTCATCACTAAAAACGACTTGCCTAACAATTTTGAACGTGAATTCAAAACCAGAAAAAAAAAAAATTCAAGGAAGAGGTAGGACTACCTGTAGGAGTTCGCAGAGGACCACTCCACAGGCCATTCCCTGCCCATTACATACACAGTCTCCAGCGTTTGGGTTTTTTTGGGTCTTCTCTTCTTCCTTGGCTTTTCGCCGTGACTTCCGCCCCTCTCGACCCGCTGCCCCAGCGCCCCCTCGTCCTCCGCCCCCTCGTCTTCGCTGGTGCCGCTGCCTGACCCGCGGGCGGACTGGGGCGCTACGGCGACGTCGTGCAGGGCGTTGTGCACCACAATGGCGTCGGCCTCGCTGATTCTGGTGACTTTCGCCGCCGCCCCCCCACCCGCGCCCCCTGCGGACTCCGCCGTGGCCGTGCCCCGCCCCGCGCCGTTTCGTCCTCGGCATGCGTCCCCTTCGTCGTCGCTGCCGCTGCTGTGGGCCCTGGCCTCGTGGCCCGACGTGGCCGTGGTCGTACATAGAGCCCCTTTGCTACCTGTCGTGGTGGACGACGAGTGCTGGCGGTGCCCAGAGCCTTTGCGCGTACTTACGGGCTCCTCAACGTAGTCCTCATCGTCGTCATGGCACTGGCCCTCGTCTTCGTCGTACGAGGGCCTTTTGCGCCCGGCACCGTTTCGCCGCATTGACGTAGAGACGTTAACGTCGTTAAAATACGTATTTTATAAACGTATGATTATCTTTCAGGGTTTGATTTTTGGAGGAAACTCACTCATTCTCCCAAATTGGCCAGTCCCCCTGAGTCTCTGGAATCCGGCACACTTGGCCCTCCGCGCACACCAGACTTTTTTCCTCATCATAGTTGTATCTGTACCTGATCCAGAGTTTCTTGGCCCAATGTGGGCAGGGATCTAAAAAATGTAAGACACGTACCTATCATTAACAAAGTACCTTTATTAAAGAGCTGGTTTGTCGCCTTTGTTGGTGGCAGTTGACTGGAGCCCTGCACCAAATCCTGGATCTGTCTTGTGACATCCATCCCATAGGCAGTATTCTCTTGGTCATAGCCATACCAAGCTCGCACAATTGTGAGCAAAGAGGGAAAATTGCCTTGGGCCACCTGAAAAGAAGGATCTCACTTCTAACTGAAGGAAGGCACGGAACACACTGGGACTGCATGACCCAGCCAATTATCAAAGTCAGTAAAGAGCCTGTCAAAGGTAGCATTAGTGGCTTTAAGTGGATCAGGGCCTCCTTCTCTTCCATAATTTTCCACTGTGATTTGTGAGTTCGTTGGTTGAACACTCCAGCGGTACCTGGGTACACATTTGTTGAAATATGGAGGGACCTCATTGCTTGTTCAACTACTGGAACGGCCGCACTGAGATCTCGTGTCAGTAGCTCTGTCACATGGGTGACTATCACAGGCACTGGTGATGCTGCCACATTTTTCAGAAATAAATTCATTCTTAATGAGAAACACACAACAGAACTTAAGTCCCTGTAAATTTCGAATGTTCCGTAGGAATCGACGTGCGTACGCAGCTTCCGCACATGCTGAGTCTCTAAAATCTTGAGCAGAAGTAACCAGTATTACAAAATGTGGATTCTTTAACAGGACGAGTAAAGTTAATTGAATTCAATAGTCAAGATGCCCTACAATCCTTTTCACGAGATCCCTCAAGTACCACCAATACTCAAGCAGAGAGCCTTTCGAAGAAGTAGGCGCCAGTCCTAGGACTCATTAGAGACAAGCATAACGAAGCCCAGTAGAAGAACCTTGGCTATCAGTGATTTCGTAGGTCCTCACCTTTCCTGATCTTACAACAGAAATCCTTGCTTGCTCTGGACGCCGGGTTGTATGTAGTTGGCATCCGTCACCAATTGTGAATTGCATAGTTCGTTCACCAGAAAGGTAGTGGAAAATCGAACCAGCTGTCCCACTTTTTCCGCATCCATGTCTCCCCACCAGTAAAAGTTTGGTGACTTCTGGTAGGGGACAAGAACTTGAAGTTGTCGTGCAGGAAGCGGCCATTTGAATGTTTTTTTTTGTTAAAAGAGAGGCAACCTTAAAACTTGGCAAGAACAAGTTGGGAAGAGCCCCAAACTTGGCCGGAACCAACTTGTGTCAAGCCACCTTGTTTTCAGAACCGAAGAAGACCGCCTCTTCAAAATGGCGGCATCAAGCACCGATGTTGTAGCGGGCGTCTACCGCTCTGTGCAGCGGCTTGTAAGTCCCGAACCGTCTTCACCCGACCCTTCTTCCCCACCACCGTTGAGGGTGTTCGTGGACACGTACGGCCTCCGGCCGTCGGAGTGGCTCACAGAGTTGCAACACACTCTGGAAAACATGGGAGGCGTGAAACTCGAAGACAACAAATACAACGCAGAGATCATTGTGCGGCCTGTTCCGGTCGACGTGGCGCCGCAGCAACTCGTGAGCGTCAGGGGAATGGGTGGTCAATATTCGAGGACAGAGATCGACGACTTGTGTGGCCTCGACACTCGTGGTTCGTGTTCCGCTCTTTCTTTATTTTTTTAGTTCTCTTTCTTAATTAATGGCCCCACGTTGCTGCAGTTGTTGTGTTCATTGCTCCTGGTTGTCCGAAAGAATCTCTGCCCCCACATTCTTTTCAAACGCGAGATATTAACCACCACACTTTGAGGACCTTCTTAATGTCGAAAAAGCCTGTTCAAAGTAACCTCCTTTCCATCCCTTTCCTATGTAATAATAAGCTGCCAGGAATGTCATCTATTTGGCAGTGCTTTTTTGGGAACTAAATTCCATAGTTACCGCTTTGTTGACATGTGAATACTGCATGGCTAACTGGTTTCAACCTCGTGCACTTGGGTGATTCTGGTTGGAAACAAGAAGTTTTCACGATCGGTAATTCACTTTGGGGAAAAAATACTGGTTAACCAGTTAGAACAAGGAAATGTGGGCTTTATGCTATTTTGCTGGTTTAACAATTAGGCTCCATCCGCTATTTCGAGCAAGGGGACTTGGTTCGTGGGAATCTCCTCAGTGTTCGGGAGTGAAACTGGATAGGGGGAGTCCACAATCAGTAGTAACTCTCTGCACATCCACACCATCTTAAAAGCACCAAAACCTGTGAATAAAGTTAGAAGTGAGTGGCAGGAGAGCTCCACTTCGAAACCTACGGTGTATCATTGTGCTGAGCTTGGATAATATGTGATCTTTGGTCTTGGAATCGATGAATCCCTCGCGGTAGACATGCCTGATGAGGGTTCCCTTGTGGTACATGATCATCTTAAGAGCAAGAGAGTGCTGTGCCAGGGCATATGCGGTAGGCCACGCTTTCCGAAGCTCAGAGAGTGTGCTCATTATGTTGTTCTGAACAGCTGCAACATCTTTGGCAAAGGATACCTGGACCCAAATCAGACCATAACCGGAGGCATTTACATACAGAGGTAGTTTCCAAAACAGTTTTTGTTGCTTGGGAGTAACAAGCGAAGAGGCTATGAGAGCATCTGATTGCTTGGTATATCTGTTTATATAGAAGGTACGTTCCAAGGTACTTTAGCAGAGGCACCTTCAGTAAGGCAGTGACAATCTGATGAGGAGTTAGAGTGATAGAAGTGCTTGCATAAACAAGCTTTATTTGTTGCAAGTAGTTCACGTGAAAAGATTGTGTGTGAAAGGTCAAAGAACGTGTGACTCTTCTCCGCTGCCTGATCTGTTATAGCAACAAGTGAGGCCACACTGGATGGGTCGAGGTGAGAGGAGCCCTCAAATTGCTCCAGATAGTTTGCTTTAACTGTATTGATAAACATGTGCAGTGCCTATTAAGGTAGTGAGACAGAGTTTGCTTCTTGTGTACTCACTTCAAGGCAACCCTGCTCTTCTTGTGTCTCTTGAAAGGGTTCAGATGGAGCTGAATCAGTTGTTGTACCAGATGGCGGCATGGATGTGGAGGGCAGAGTGGGGTCGTGCAAAGAGGTGGACGTGATATCTCTCAAGTGGTGTAACCATATCCTGGTCCATCCCCCTGCCGTATTTAGGGATATTTGAGATGACTCAGTGTGCCTGACAAGAACGGGTAATGCAGATCCAATCATTTCCCAATCGCAGTTGCGAAGAAAAATATCCTTATGTAATTCTTCAACGAATTCGGCAGTTTTCCTGTCCTTGCGTGAGTTTCCCTCAATTTAGAATTGCATACAGCTCCACAACAGAGACGGCATGTTCAAATAGCCCCAGTAAGCTTTCAGATTTCTTCTCGAAGTGGAGAAGAGGGTATATAACTTTGGATAACAAGCCATTGATAACTGATGTGCACAAAACCGCTCCTGCAACCTTGGAAAATTAACAGAACAACCAGTTGTATGTATTCACCTGGGTTGCAAATTGTCCCTTGAATGGCTCTGTCAAATCATGTGATCGAGATGCAATCAAACCTAATGATAGGGAAACCCCCCCACGCAACCCTGCACTCCAAACAAGGAGAAACATTTTCCAACTAAAGCCATACCCAGTATGTACAAGAATAGGAAGGAGTAACAGTAAGGCAAGACCTCTTCCAACCTGAGGAAGTTAGAGGATGCCATATGAGTCAACCCAACAAACTTGAAGAGCCACATAAGTAGTAAAGATATTAAGAAATTCGGGTTTGTATGAAGACATCAATTCCTCCATTACAATAAGGCCAGCAAAAAAAAATATAAGGGCATTAATGCCAAATTCCAGTTGATTCCAAAAAATAGAATTCGGCTATGTGGGTGGTGTGTGAAAGAGGTAATTTTTGTTTAAAAAAAGACCTCACTTGTTCCAGGGCTGTACCCATATTTTCCCTTGTAAGCCATGAATAAACCAAAGGTGACTATAGCTAGTACTCCAGATATATTGACGAGTTCTGATAACAATTAACTTGCTTCCTCTGAATAGATATACCTGAAATGAGCATGGCTCCGAAGATAGCCAAAGTGGTTATCGAAATTTCTAGAACAGGAAACCTGCTAATAGACCGCAGCCAAAGATAAGTTACATATGCACATGCAAGTCCAAAAAGAGGGCCTCCTAGAGTCAGCTATTTTTTACAATAAGAATAAGTGAATTTGCGAGATCATATGTACACTCACTTGACAAAATTGACGGAATACAACAGCGGCTGAAAATTTGTTTGTAACAATAATATTGTAGACTACCACAAATAAAACATAGGCCGAGCCATCATTAAGCAAAGCCTCACCTGCCAGGTTTAAGGAAGTCAAAGTAACTCAAAGGAACTAAGCACCTTCAATTAAGACACTGATCTTTGGGGATGCCCCTAACTTTTTGATAGTTGCTATTGTAGCAACTGGATCTGTTGCTGATAGGGCAGCACCCTTTTTTTTTGTATAAGCGTTCTACTGCATAATGCAGTTGCAAACCAGCAATAAGGACTCTGTCCAACTCCAGTTATAATCCACAAACAAGTAATATGCAGCTATTGTGCTTACAGCGGCACTTACAAGTACCCCTTAACATTCACGTTAGTGAACATTGTAATGGATTGGGGATCATACCAGGACCAGCGAGTATAATTGATTGTAATGCCACTTTTTTGAAGACGTGAAAGTCTATCTCCAACCCACTTTGGAAAAGTACAGGAGGAAGAAACACCAACAAAATCACGTTTGGGTCCAAAGCATCAGCTGCCTCCCAAACAGATGGAATTGTCCCCAAAATCAAAGCTAAACGGTATTACCAATGAATCAGTTATGTCAGAAAGGCTAGAAAGGGGGAAAAAAAAACAGGGCACACCCAGAACAAACATAACAACAGCGGGAGATTTGAGAGCCTCAGGAAGCCAAATTGACAGATAAACAGTGACACACGCCACGGCCATCGCAGTGGTTGTACATTCCATCACACCCACGACCCCTCCCTCGCTGGTTTCAGCGCCATCGCCGTAGGAGCTCTCGGTACTACTAGTGTAGGAGGGGGTAATCGACGACATCCTTTTTTTTTTCCTGCGTGGATGCTTTCGCCGCCTATGAGAGAAACGTCGATCAGGAAGTGTTGATATTTGATCCAGATAGAACTATGAGCTGCAACCACACCCCAACGACCGACCCTTCTACGGCGCCTGGTGCAGAACGCTCCTCGCCTAGTTCATGTTGTTGTGTGTGCCGTTGTGACATTCAAGGCGATCAAAAACCTCTTTGCTTGGGGGTGTGTTTTGCATCGTATCGTTCGTATTTTTCATTGTTTTTTTTTTTTTTTTAACCTTGACTCAACTTCGTTCACTCCCACAATTGAGTAGTGCGGGCACTGCGTGTGCAGTGGATCGTGCGCAGCTCTGTGTGCGTCTCGGGGCCTGGTTGATGCCCTTCGTACTATCTCGCAGCCCCGCGATCACTGTCATATGTTTGTGCCACGGCCTTGGGACGCAGAGTGCCCCACGTGCCATTACCTTACAAAGGTCACTCTCGATTATGATGGAAAAATCACCTCTGCTGTTTCTGTTTCTGCTAGCAGTGGGGGTGACTCTCGTGGCTCGGAAATTTCGCCAGGTGTGGCTTGTATACTCTTGTGCACCTTTCTTTTTAATTTGCCCCTCACCCAATGGAGTAATTCATTCCTGTAAAATCAGTTGTCATGTGTGTGGACTGCAGCACTAGAAGTGCCACGGCCTTTTGTTCCATGTGTGATGTACATTTGTGTGACGAATGTTGGGTTCTCGCGCACAATAGACCTTCTCTACTTCGGCATGTAAAGAGTCCCTTCCGGAGCTCGTCTTCGTGTAGTGGAATACTTGGTTAGTCTCCATTAAATCAGTTTTTTTTTGGCTATTTATTGCTCCCAGAGTGCTCATGTAATGAATGCAGTATGAGTTGCCCTGATGCCACATCTTGTTCAGTGAGAAAACTTCCCATCTTTCCCGTAACTGCCATTCATCTAAAACAAGGCAAGCCCACAAACAGAGAACACAAACGATGAAGGGTGGAGAATTACAATAAAGCAAAGTATACAGTCCTCAATTGACGCAATACTACAATCCATTCCCGAAGTGAATAATGTATATATACGTGTTTCTGACAGTAATAATTTCATTGCAGCGGCACGATGCATTTGTGACATTAGTGAAACGCACAGAAAATAGACTAGTCGACCGGGTCCAGTCAAGGTGTCGCGAACTTCTAGCAGAAGAAGCGAGAATTTATACGACACTCTGTTTGTTAACACCTATTTAACCACAGCCCCTAATAATATCAGCGAGGAACCTTGATACAAGGATGAAGATCATGGAACTTATGGCTCACTCTCTGGGTGAAGGTGGGGATACCCACGGAACATGTAACTCCTGTTCATTGGCCAGCCAACTTCATCCAGTACTATCTCAAAAATGAATATCTTTTCTCTGTACTAAAGCAACTTTGAATTCTTCTAAAAGGATTTTGTTTCCATACCAAAATGGAAGACCTGTGAGAGTGAGATCATTACCACCCTAGAGGATGGACCTATCCTCAGTGGGTTGGACCACATGGGGGTGGCCCTGCCACCAGGGTGCATTCTGCCACCGGGAAAACCTATAGTCGAAGCTTGCGTAAAGAATACCGCAACCCGTTTTTCATGGAGCCCACCTGAGTGCCCCAGTTCGCATTCTCCGAAACCCACGAGTTACACACTTTTTTACCGAGCCAATAATAGCGAATTAGAGGCATGCAATGGGATTGAGTTCTACGGTTCGAGTGATTGCTTACTTCAACATTTAGAAGTCTCTCCCTGCACTTACAAACTGTCAAGCAACCGTCAACCTGGAATTTGGGTGTGCTTACATTATTTCCGTCAGAGCTGAAAGCGAGCACTTTGTCAGCAAAAGAAGCCCAGAACTTTTTCTTGAACTAACGGCATCACTTCCCGGTTTGTAAGATCATTCTCCACGATTCGCATCTAAGTATCATAACTACCCAGCAATATGGATGGACACAGAGGATGGATGCCATGGATTCCGGCAATGGGGCGAGTCCCCACTGTGGCTCGCACTGGCAAAAGACCATATCTGGGACTTCCAGAAGCAATTCCAACCCCCGGAAGGATTCCACTGGGCATCGCTGTCCGAATTTGAGGCAGTGAAGCACAAATGCAACAAGCAGCACGCGTACCTAGGAGTCACCGGGTGGAGCACATACCGCCGCAACGGCAGGGAAAAATACTGCTGGGTGTTCTGTGACACCGTATCCACAGGAAAATTCATCCACACTGGTGGTGGGATATGCCTGTACTCCCTGGACGAAGTCACTATCCACGGAGTATGTGGTGGAATCCAAATCAAGAAAGAACCAGGAAAGCTCCCCCACTTTGCTGGCATTGTGTGCATCAAAGACCAAACCTCACCCAGCACCAAAGACTGAAGAAAAGAACAATTAAGTGTTTGCGAATCATTACGAAACATTAGATAACAGATTGTTGTGTTTTTCCTTAAAATGAGGGGCCTGGGGGTAGTGGCGGCAGTGGTACTTGTATGGGTGATGATTATGGGAGGGGAGGTAGAGGGACGTAGGGTGAAGTGGCGAGAGCACGTGCCATTCGTGCACGTGTGTGCAGGAGGAATATCCATGGACGACGTGGCTGTGGCTCGTGATGGTGTGTTGTTGTTTGTTTGTTATTGTGTGCCCGCGTTTGAACAATATATGATGAACAGAGGATGATGATGATGTGCTGCGTTGGGGTTTTTTTTTTAACTTTTTGGTTAGCACTGACGAAGAACACTCTCACGCCGATTGTTAGAATGCAAATTGAAGAGTTTTTGGGGGAGGCAGCAAGGGGTGTTGGGCACAGGGGATTGTTTCTGGTTGGGGCACACAGACAAGGAAAAACAACAGCCGCCAACATATTGGCTGATGCACTGCTGAAGAGCTCTGGAAGGAATGTTGGGAGATGCAATAACGCTCAGTGCGAAGTCAAAAATGGCAAGGTTTTTCTTTTTTTCCCACTCTAGCCCAGAGGGTTCTATTTCCACTTTTTCCCTAATGAATGCACCTAGGTTTTTGTTTCGGCTTCAAGTGTCGATGATCCAAATTGGCTCCTACGATTAATTGCAGATGCCACTCAGTCGTGTTCAATGGCTGTGGTCATTATAGACGACTTGGGACTGGGGAAAAACGTAACTTCCATCAACTCCATGTTTGTGGTTCAAAAGCTACTCGAAGGGGGACTAATTCCATACCCGAAAGAAGGTGCGACGGAATATTTTAAGTGCGTTCTGATGTATTTCTTTAAACCTCTTTGTTTTCTGAACTGACCGCAACCTAAAAACACACACAAACAACCCAAAGATTTGAGGGTCTCGTTATCATAACGGCAAATGACTATGCCCTTGAAACCACTGAATCCCGAAATCAGGCTGAAATCTGCTTTGCTGAAAGTGGTGTCACAAGCTCAATGACCACAGCACCATACTACCAAGTTGCAGAAGCTATAGAGCGCTGCGTGGGATACTTACAGAAAAATATCACTGAGCTGGTTTCTCGTGCCATTGGACTGAATGAAGGAAATGTGAATCCAAATGCCTGGGGTGTCAAGTGGACATTTGTAATGTTTCCTCTCGTTATGCCTTGTGCACAATTCAGAGAAATTGCCCAAGCCAAGTGGGAGGTTACTGAGCTTTTTTTTTTTTTTGCTCTAACCATTTTACAGGAAATTACTGGAAAACAAATGCCAGACACGGCATGGGACCAGGCTCAACTAGTTGTGAAGGCAAAATCACCTTGCAGTCTAGGAGTAGATAAAGGCTTGTGTTGTTACCCCACAGGGCATGTTATTGAGGCTACAATTGGGCTAGCCAATGAATGGCTGCACCAGAAAAACGAATTATAGTTTGTAAATGTCTGTTTATCACATATCACAACACACTTTAGACATCACCCTTCCTCTCGCGGAGATAGTAGGCATCCAGGGTTTTGTCAGAAATACGCTTTAGCATGTCCCTGGGGAATGTACGAAGTAGGGACCAAGCAAGCTCCAGGGACTGTAATTGCAATGGTGAGAGGAAATTTCGGGTAAACGCAAACCAACCTGGAAGATGTCTCTGGCTTCGTTGTGGCCTTGGCTGATAAACTTTTGCTCGAACTTGTCAAGGAAGGCAAGGGCCATCTTGTCCTCTGGTGAGAGAGCCTCCTCACCAATCACAGCCTTCATGGCTTGGGTGTCTTTGCCAATGGCATAGTTGGCATAAAGCTGGTTGGAAACCTCGCCATGGTCTTCTCTGGTCATTTCCTCACCAATGGCACTTTTCATCAATCGGGACAATGAAGGCAGCACGTTGATGGGTGGATAAATCTGTCGATTGTGGAGTTGACGATCGACATAAATTTGACCCTCCGTGATGTAGCCGGTAAGATCGGGGATTGGGTGAGTGATATCATCGTTAGGCATGGTCAAAATTGGAAGCTGGGTGATGGACCCAGGTCTTCCAGCTACACGTCCAGCTCTCTCATAGATGGTTGACAAGTCCGTGTACATATAACCTGGATAACCACGTCGGCCAGGCACCTCCTCACGGGCGGCAGATACCTATAGTTCATCACATTGTGGTCGGATTTAAGAAAAATTACCTCACGAAGTGCATCAGCGTAAGAACTCATATCGGTCAAAATGACAAGCACGTGCATGTCACAGGTGTATGCAAAGTACTCGGCAGTTGTCAATGCAAGTCGGGGTGTAATAATACGCTCAATGGTTGGGTGGTTTGCAAGGTTCAGGAACAGTGTCACACGCTCCATACTACCATTCTCCTCAAAGTCCTGCCTGAAGAACCTAGCAGTCTCCATGTTAACACCCATAGCGGCGAAAACAATGGCAAAGTTCTCATTTGAGTGGTCAGAGGTGCCCTTTCCTTTGTGTTTCACTAGACCAGCTTGCCTGCAAATTTGAGCGGCAATCTTGGCACGGTGAAAAAAGGTGGTTTACTGATAAAAACACACCTCATTGTGAGGAAGACCGGCAGCAGAGAAGATGGGAATCTTCTGGCCACGGGCAATGCTGTTCATTGTATCAATGGCACTAATGCCAGTCTGTATCATTTCCTCCGGATAAACACGCGAATAGGGGTTGATGGGTTGACCTACACAAGTAAGGTCGCTTCACAATTTCAAGGATAGACACCTTGAATATCCAAGAAGTCCTCTGCGAGAACATTGGGACCCTTGTCTACAGGTTTGCCTGAACCATTGAAAACCCTTCCAAGCATATCTTCACTCACAGGAAGTCTCAAAATATCACCAGTAAATTCACAGTGTGTATGCTTGGCATCAATTCCTGATGTCCCTTCGAAAACCTGCACGACGGCCTTATTGCCTGCAATTTCCAGCACTTGACCTTTGCGGATAGAGCCATCAGCCAGTGTTAAGTTCACGATTTCGGCAAATTGTGGTCTCTTGGAGGGCAAGTTAAATTGACGGATTTCAAACGACCATTTCTACCTTGATGTTTTCCAGAATAACCAGTGGTCCATTCACACCAGTAACAGTGCGATAGTCTTATTTGACGAGTCAAAAAAAAAAAAGTACGGTACACAAAGGGGAGAAACAGCATACCCAAACGTGGATTAATGATGTAGTCGCGTGTGACAGCCGCAACGTGCTTTTGGAACCCACTCGCCATCTTGACCCGGCCTTGCCTTGTATTATTTCTTTAAAAAAATACTTCGGCTCTTCGTAGATCTGGATTAAAGAAGAGAACAAGAGTGGTGGACGAGAAGCGACGAAACATAAAATTTCCTTCTCGTTTAGAATAGAACAGAGCGCACCAAAGCACACGCAAAACTTTGGATGGATTCCAAAGAACCTTTTGCAGTGTCTGGGTTTTGGAGCTTTATTGGAGAATAATTATGAATGAGGCCTAGGAGGAGGAAGCAGAAGATGGGGGAGGAGTTGTGAGTGGTGATGGGGACTTGTGGGCAAAGGTGAGGTAGCCTGTATGACCAGATATGTCGGATACAGGAGCACATACTATGCGCGAGGATGATGCCACAGCGGATTTGTCATTTGCTCTGCTTCGCTTTGTGCCGGGTTTGGCCGGTGTTGTGCTGTTGTTGCTGTTTGTAGCGGTGGTGCCTGTGCTTGTTGCGCTTGGTTCTGTGGGAGTGGGTGCTGCTGGGGTAGTATCTAGTACGGTCGAACGATATGGGAAGATGTTGTAGGGTCTATCCAGGAACTCCACGGTCTGTATTTCTATTTGAGGGAAAAGAATTAGTCCGGAAACTTGGCTTCGTAGTGGGGAGGTACCAACAAAACCGTTCTCTACGAGAGTTTGGTGGGAGCCTTGAACTTGTTCTATGCATGGACTGAATGTACAAATCTGGGTTTCAAAGTAAGTCAGGCAATAGCTGTTCGGCTCTCCATACGGATCCAAAGGGCCGCAACATTTTGCAGGCATGAGGAATAGCTTTTGTGGGTGTAGGCAAATCAAGAAACACGGCATCAATCTGTCTTGAACATATTGGGGAGAAAGTAGTTCTTAAAAAAAAAATGTCAGCAAGGGGTGAGAATACCTTTCCTTTCAAGTCAATAGAATCTAAGTCAAACCCGTATTGGCATACATCTCGCTCAGTTGCAGTGATATTAATGATCCCATTACGTACAAATTCCTCCCTGAAAAAAGAAATAAACCCACAAAAATTTAAGTCACTGAAATGTACTTGGCTTGTGAGGATCTGTTTGGGTGAAAGTCATATGTATAAAGATGGCCATGTGGTGCAACCGTCGTAGCCAGCGAAGTTGAAAGAGACCCACTCCCCGTTCCTTGGTGCACAAAGATGAGCCAAATTAAGTTTCAAGATTCCTTTCAACCTGACTCAATCACAAGTGAACCTGGCCGAATACCCAGAACTTGAATAATAAGAGAAATGTCTGGGCCGTACAAAATCTGGGTGCGATGAGTGAGAGCCTTGGTCCACAAAACCGGACTAAATTTGAGCAACGTGATCGAACCCTCATTCTTAGAGGATGGCACCTTTTCCCAAGTTAATAACCACCCTTGCCAATCACGCTTTATTATCTCGTATCTAACATAAAAACAGCAATATCTAGGTCCAGTTCCCAACTAGGAAAACCCAAAAAAAAAAAAAAAAATAAAATAAAGTGGTAATTGGGCTGGCGCACACTGTGGAACCGTACTCCTGGTCGATGAGCTTGTCATGGAGGTACGACCCCGACGCGCAGTTGAACAGGCCCCCGTGCCTCACGTGCACCGCCGCGTACTCGCCCTTCCTGACCAGCGCGATCAGGACGTCGCCCGGGCGCACCCTGTCCCCCTGCGCCTCGGGCAGAAGCCCCAGCCCCCCCGTGGTCGTGGTGGTGGCCGCCGCGGCGGGGGCCGTCGTGCTGCTGCTGCTGCTGGTCGTGCTGGTCGTGCTGGTGGTCGCGGCGGTGGTGGCGGCTGCTACTGTGGCGGCAGCCCCCTCGCTACTGCCACTCCCACTAGCACCACTCGCTACAGCGTCTCCGACCATTGCATCGTCTACGCCGCTCGCTGCCATTTTTTGTTTTCCTCGACTGTTGTTTCTCGAGAAACAAGGAAAGTGGTTGCTTCTGAATGTGGTTCAATTGGCCTGGGCTGCAACCACATTCTTAAATGGTAGAGAACCTCCATTTCAAAACCAAACTTGTCACAGGTCTGGATCAATTTCCGTACAGATTTAATTTTGACCTCTATGATGAACAATACAGGGAAGCGTGACAGTGAAGCTTTGGTGAGGGGTTCGGTATCCAATGTGGTTGCCGGGTTACTTGGTGGTGTGGAATCCCAGGTTCCTCTGAGATCCACCGACTTGGTGTGTGGGCTGGGCACCGGCACTGTGGATTCTGACTGGGGCTCTTTGGGCGAGATGGTCACTTTGAACGGCGTCACTTATGTGTGCCCGACGAATGCAGTGCAGGGTGGACCCATAACTGCGGTTGGCGGCCGTGGTGTGGCGAACGGCCCCACTTTCAACACCTCGTTTGGGGTCTTTGTGGGGTTGGGAGCTACTCCGGACTACAGGATCCAAATTGGTATTGTGGGATGGATGGATGACGATGGAATTGATATAGGATAGTTTTCATACACTGATTGTTTCATTTTTATTTTGCCACTATCTGTGTGGAACCAATTTTTGCACAGAACCAAGAGAGCCTATGCTGTTGTCATCTCTGCTAGACAATACACTGAGAGGAATGGTTGGTGATTTCCCTGCACTTTTTTGTGGCGTTGCTTCACTTGATAAATTCACATCCACTGCTGTATCAAAACCACCAATCTACGGAGAGAACATATTCACCAGTCCTGGTTACTCCCGGCCCCCAATCATTGAGACAAATTGCATGACTGCGCTTGTGGGATGCATTGGAACTGTTACAGAATCACACCCGGAATTCACCAAACCGCAGCTCTCTAGGTTTCTCTACAACCATCCAGGGTCCCCACACACCAACGATAACAGCGGATTCACAACCCACTGCCATGCACTTTCATTGGGCAACTCTCCTTCTGCATTTGACATCAGGTCGCACAGACAAGTCACACCAGAGTCCGTACTTGGTGTGTCACATGTTGTCTGTGAGCAAACTACCATCTCGTCTCTGTTTGAATTGGAAGTTTATGTTGCACATGGTTTCAAAGAGCTATGAGCTGGATAGAAAGGGAAAAAAGAAGCAACGCATCCAAATTCCCTTTTTTTTTTTCATTTCTGGGTACATTATTAGAGAGTGCTACTTTCTCACTATTATAATATCACCAACATATATTACCTCCACTACTATTCACACCCACTATTACTGGAAGGAGAGCAATTCCGGTAAATATTGTAGATGTTGCAACGCCCGCCCTTTGGGCGTATGTCACAACGAACCTAAACAGGATCTCAGCTGCGGAAACTCAGCAAAGTGTTGCTCCTAGGGAGGTACACAAGTTGACTTGGCAATAACAGTGGGTGGAGGTTGAAAAATTGGGAAAAACAAACAATTAACAATTTGGGCCCAGCTGCCAAACTGGATCCAGTTTGACTTAAGGAAGCTCATGCAATTGTGCCATTGCGGTTAATTACAGTGTAAGCCACCAATACTGAGGAGCATCATCACTGTGCACCGGAACAGGATGAGAGATTATGTCACTCTGGCAGCTCCAATCTTTGGCCAAGATTACAGGAAGGGTAATTAATTTGAAACAATTAATTTGTTTAACACTTATCAATCCCATGTTTGCTTCAGGCAACCAGGTTCTTGTACGTGATGTCAGTATCAGAAGTTGAGCCTGGTTTGAGACCTTTGACCAGCTCTCAGCTTAAGGACTTATTTGAAATCACAACTTATTCTTCTCTGGAGCTGCAAGAGTGACATAATCTCTCATCCTGACCACACTTCTCTAAGTCTGGGGAGGCAACAGCAAATGGGCAGCCAAATTTTGTTGGATCCTTTGAAACATCATCATATGCAGCAAACCCAAAATTGCGCAAAGCCGGTGGTAAACACTCTGAGGTTGTTGGTTGGTTCCAACTTTTCAAGTGTCTAAGCTCTAAAAGGTTTGAGAATTGGAAAAACCAGACCAAGGCAACTTTGTGGACTAATTTGGTTCTGAAAAAGGAAGGTAACAACACAGCAACCTGGTGCGACAAGGGTGCTCTATTAAAGCCACAATGTAGGGAAAAATTATTTTTCGCAAAGTGACCTCAAGGGAAAATGTATGGAATCGGGCAACCGAGTTGAGTTCATTGGCAGCAAGTCGCTTATGTTGTGGGTCTGGTCCAAATAAATACACCATAAAGGAAGCCTCAAGTTTAATTCAGTGTGCCAGTCCATGTGCGATGTCGTTGAGTATCTGGTTAAAGTGGGTTGAAGAAACAACCCTTGGGCTGGACTGACCTGACTTTTGGCGGTAAGAGATTTTGATATTAACTTTTTGAATTGCTTGGCAGCTTTCACGTTGTCATTGTCTCTTCCTATAAACAAAGCTTTTCGTAGGTACTCCAAATCGGCTTCGGTTTGCAATTCGGGAATGCCTGTACTCAGCATCTAAACACAGTCAAACACAATCACAGTTGGTTTTTAGAGCCACACCAAACTGAATAGTGTGATGAAAAGTGAAGTTCTTTCCCTCAGTAAATTGTACGCGTCGCCACATATTTTCTATAGGGTGTAAAGGCTAGTGGGAAGAGCTTTTTAGAAGACCTCGAATTGTTTGAATTGCGTACTGCCCTTCCCACCAAGAATGTGGGCGTACTGCGGAGTGAATTTAAACGGTGATCTCTCTCTTTTTACACCAAACTTTGATTTCATCTAGTTGGTCTAGTTAGAGTAAGGAGAAAGAAGAAGTGTATTACATTGCCTAAGAAATGGCCAAAGTCGATATCTAAAAAAAGTTAATGTTGTTTGAGCTTTTTTTTTTTTTTGGCCACAAACGGAAGAAGTATCCATTTCTAGTTATCATAACATTATCAGCGTGACGGTCTCCAATACCAAGAATATATGTGGCAACACAATAGCCAGCACCTGGGCCTCGTTATACAAAAAGTGATTCAAAACACATAGCAACTCACAAGAAAACATGAAATTATTTACTGCAACTTCATATTCCATGTCTGTCCCACAGAAGTTAAAAAAAAAGAGCGTAAACTGAAAATAGGAAAACCTGATCTGTTGTGTTCCCGCAACCAAATTGCCAGTGTATCATTATGCATAATAGCCACAGTGCCTCCATGATCCTAGATGTTTGAGATCTGTGTGGAAAAATGATTTGACGTACTCTATTAATGGCGGCGTTTGTTGCTGCGTTTAGCACGACTTCGATCATACCAATGCCATCGCCTGTGGCAACACAACGATAAACTGACAAATGTAAATCCATTCCACTCTTCTTCCACATTCCATCCATAAGTCTAATCACAGTAAAAAAGATAAAAAGACCTGGTGGTGTACCTAATCATCTTTTTGGAGGGGGGGTAGAGATCAGAGGAAAAACTTAGATGATAGTGGACCAACCTGAAGAGTAAGTATGTCTTGCCTGAGATCGTCACCTTCTTTGAATATTACAAAAATATCTGGGGCACCCGGTTCTGAATTACGGAAAACAAGCCAAAGGGGTGCCTAAGTTTAACGGTTGCTATGTGCTATCTTGAGTTTGAAGTACCTTCTTACTGTCCATAACTTTGCATCTTTCGATAACAATGCCAGATACAACAAATCTGAGACTCTTTTAGTGGAAGGGCATCAAGCCTGTTGTATGTACCTTGGGTCCAGTGGGAGTTGTACTTCCTGGGGCAAGGTCAGTCTTGCCAGTGCCTCTCGGGCTTCACGGGTCCTTTCCTCCTTGGGGATAGTTTTGACCATTCGTGCCACTCTCTCGAGGTCTTTGAGGAGATTGTGCTAATTGAGTTGATGTTATTTCCTCTTACTCTTCAACGTAATGTGCCTACCTGTTTTTCAATTTCTGTGCGGTAAGACCCACAGCCTCTTAAGAAAGCCTCCAAAAGGATTCCAAATCTTTCGGAAATGGTTTCCACATGCATTTCAGCCTTTGTTAGAATTTGTAAATAAAATAATACCGAGAATTGCAAATACCTTGAGATACCAGAAAAACATGTGGCCAACTCTATTCTTGTTTTGCAAGGCTCTTGTCAACAAAAACCGTGATAGATCAGACCCGTGATGTGGCTCATATTTGAGAACCTAAAGCTATTTACGATGTTGTGTGGAGTGGCAAGGGCCTACTTGAGTTAATTGCAGAAGGAAGTCAGACACCTCAGTGTCCGGCATAACATCCAGGCAGCGGATGGCATATTGTCTGACCTGCTCATCAGCAAATTTGGCATCAAGGAGCTAAAAACCATGAAATTTAGGAAGGTGATGCGTTTTCTAACCTCAAGGGCGGCAGTGGGAGGAAGGGCAGGCCAAGCCTTCAACAGTCTTATCAGAGGTTAAATTGTCTGAGAAAACAATGAAAGAAAACCTGTGAGCTTCACATGCTTGTTCAGGAATTTGCCATTTTACACATCTCATCAACTTTGCAAGCACAGCTGGCTTGGATTTCACAAAGAACTGACGCCATTCCCACAAGAAGTCTTTATCTTCTTCTTGCAAAGGTAATAGAGGATCTGAAAAAAGGTCATTTGGGAGCCTCAGAAGGGATTCTTACCTTGGTCGTCTAAGATCTTTAAGTGTCTAGCAGCTTTTTCAGTCAGCTTGGCAAGTGGAGTAACTGGCGTGGCAAGTACGGTATCTTTTCCACTTGTTAATAAAAGTTTAATGTAAGAGCAAATACCAAAAACTTCTGGAGGTGGAAAGACCACCTTTTGGGGTCTCGGCTCAAATTCAAGAGCAAGAACGGGAGGGTTTTTACCCCCGGTGTTTTCAACACAAACACCTGTGATTTATGAGCCAAGTTAAGGGCCCTGGGTGGACGAACCTATTGGATTGGCAAACCCTTCCCACAATTTGCACTGAAATTTGCCTGATATAAGTACAGATTTGTAATTTAATAAGTGCATTCCAACCCACCCAAGGGCTGTGTCCTTACTATGAAAATTGGGTATTGTGTGAAGGGAAAAGGAAAGACTACTTTCCAACAAACAGAGGAACAGTGCCCAATGGAACCCTTGAGGGATCATCTCCTGAGGCGTAAACCATGAAATAAATTCTGGCCTCCTGGGAAACCAAAGTTACTCGATTGGTACAAGATTTGTCTATGTACCTTAGGAATACATCGCATTTGAATGTTGCACGCCATGAAATTGCTCCATGCAGCAAAATTATCTCGACTTGGGTATGTAGTTATTGGCGAAAATACTAATTTGGGTTGATTATTTTGTTTCCTGAAAGCTAAGCGAACCAAAAGAGGTTATTGGTTGTCCACAGTGATATAAACCAACTGCCACATATACACGCCAAGGTTGAGGTGGTGGGGTATTCAATTGTTTTCCTTTTTCATCGAAAAGTAAAGGCCACTGTTTATGCAGTTATTAAGATTGCCAACCATCAACAGTAAGTGTGGGTAGATACACACTTTAAGATTTGTAATGCCTGAAACCTGCCGCAGAAGTAAGGGAAAGAGAAACATTTTATTTCATAGGAAAGTGAACCTTGACAGATAGAGGAGCAGTGATTTCCAAAATTGAAGTTGTTGCTTCGTTTGACTCGATGATATCTTGCCAGTCTTCTCTGGCAAGAAGCTGCGATTGAATGTTACTTATAAATTTGATTAAAATTAGTACCTTATCCACAATAGGATGTATATCAAAGTCTCCAGTGGTTGTTGATTTTGGTGGCGGTTTTAATACATAAGAAAGCTCTATTGGGGATCCTTTAAAATCAGCCTTTCTAACGTAATCAAAATCACCCAGCACAGTGGGGTGATTATCTTCGTCTCTAAGGAAAGAGAAGGAAAACATTAGTTACGGGGGAAAAAGTATCTCAATGATACGTTGGTTCAAGGTAGTCAGATGAACCATGGACCTTAAGGATAAAATCGGCAGCAGTCAACCCAACCAGTTTATCTTGGCACATAACACGGAACTTTTCGAAGACAGTGTTGGTGAGCTCGGAAATTAGTGTGTCAGCTGCAATTCATTAAAAAAAAAAACACCCACAATGAACTTGAACTACCTTTGCAGGCCATTCCTTTAGAAACAGCTAGGTGTGGACACTTGACATCAAATTTTAACATCTAAAGGAATCACAAATGGTTATATTACAGACCATCATGCCTTGGTTGGTGGGCGGAGAGGTGGTTCAGAACCTATATATACAAATTTTGATACAGGGTGCTTTGGTGCAAATTTTCCTGCCAATCTCATTCTGATATATTTTAGGGAAGATTGAGGGGGACAAAAAAGGAACCATGAACCATACTTGGCAAGAACACAACGCTCATGAGTCACTGCCAGATTTCTTGTCCGCAAAAGCGATGCGTAAGCCGTCCCCACAAGCTCTAGAATCGGACTTTCTGCAAACTAGATTGAATAGATTGAGTTGGCAAGTGAAATAAAGTAGGATTTGTACACTCTTTTCTAGAAGTTGCAGATCCGACACAAAATGCATTGTTGGTTGTTCTTCACAAATTTCAAATGGAAGTTGTATGCCTGCCATGAGGCACATTTTGGGGAAGCTCACTCTTGTCCTATATAATTGTTAACTAGTTTTACTCAAGTTTAACATTTTACATTGGAAGGGAGCCAAATTCTCTTCCCAAGAACAAGTCTATCTCAGGGATGCCTAGGCAATACACTTTTGCGGGATCTAAATTAAAGTCTCTGACAGCATTGGTCAACATTGTTTGAATTGTGTCGGTTGATGGATATGAAAAGGCTTTGAGCAGATTGTTTGTATCACGGTATAGAATAGCCGCGGTTCCCTGGTTGATGTTGGGGGGGGGGAAAAAATATACAAGAACAAGAGAAGAATACCACTGAAACAAGTCCCCCGCGAAATTCTGCTGGAGGCTCTGGATCCTAAGGAACAATTTGTTGGATCTGTAATTATTTTATGTGATTTAATTATAGAATACAATTGAAGGAGTGCTTGTAGTAGATGATGTAGTGGCTGATGTAGCGGATGAATTTAATGTAGAAGCAGAGGAGCATGATCGTGTCCTGGAATTGTGTGACAACTAACTAAAGACCAGTATATAAACCTGGCTTCAAAATTGTCAAGGAAATAGTCCAGAGGAGATGAAGTGGCGATGAAGCGACTCTGCATGTGTTAGGTACCGTACACCTTTTCTTAGGTTACCTGTGCAGTGGGAGTCATAACAACAAGGCTGGACACTCTGCCTCTTCTCGGCTCGATAACATCGTCGACGGAAGCAGCTTCCACAAGACTTGGGTGGGGCAAAGTGTCCAAGGGAGGCGAAACGGACCCGTGAGGCGGTGTCAATGTGATTGGATTTTGTTGGTTAGAAGCAGCAGCAGCAGCAGCCGTGTGAGGTGACGAGTTTGGAGGCGGGGGCATGGCGAAGCCCAGCTTGACAGCAGGAGGCGGGCAGCCCGTCGGGGGCCGCACGATCCCCACGCCCCGGACGTTGGAAGGCGGCAT
>JAHLWZ010000627.1:0-50141 GCA_020536535.1 Pelomyxa schiedti | reverse complement strand
TGTGTGTGTGTGTGTGTGTGTGTGTGTGTGTGTGTGTGTGTGTGTGTGTGTGTGTGTGTGTGTGTGTGTGTGTGTGTGTGTGTGTGTGTGTGTGTGTGTGTGTGTGTGTGTGTGTTGCTGTTGGCTTATTGTTGTGCTTTATTAACCCTGTGATGGCAAAAAGGTACAGGAGGACGAAATGACGAGATCAGGGGGAATGTATATTCCCTTTTGGGAGGGATTGGTTTGCGTTTACGTTCATTTCACCACTTTTCAAGGTACTTGGAGAGAGCACGAAAAATGGTCACAGATTCCCCTACTAAATATCCAGGAGTCAAAGCCCGGGACTTGGAACTCATTCACTTTCCAATGTATGACAAGCAAACCCGATCTGATCCGGAAACCGCCGATTTAATCAGGGTGCGCCAGTTGGCCACTATTTCCAATTTTTTCTTCGTAACCAGTTCGTTCACAGATACTCCTTGAAAAACTGGAACAAGGCAAGATACTCTACCTACATTGCATGGGGGGACATGGACGCACTGGCACGATACTCTCTCTTCTTCTTGGCCGTATGAACGGCATCAGTGCAGCTGAAGCCCTTGCTCTGTGTGAAGAGCGGCATGAAACTAGGCAAGAGTGCATTGAGAAACCAGGGATGTACAAATCACCAGAAACTCATGAACAAAAGAGCCAAGTATACAGGATGTTGTCAAAAGAAGGGGCATTTTGATAGGTGGATAATGCTATGCCAAAGCCTCTCTTAAAAAGATAACACAGTTTTTTTTTAGTTTTTCATTGTTATTTTTACATTCTCTTAGGCTTAGCCAACCAGCATACTATCTATTTTACAGATTTCTTCTTATTTCTTCCTGCAGTTGTTGGTACCGAGTATTGGCCTGTTGCAGTGCAGGTAGAGGTAGTGATGGAGGTGACATCACAGCAAATGAAACTGTACCCTCTTCTATAAGGCACATCCACCTTCCCAGGAATGCCTTCTGTCCAATCTCTTGTAGCTTCCTTTCCTCCTCTGCTGTCAAGAAATGTAACTTGAGTGGCTGCTTATTGGCTGAACACAGTGGTAGGGCATAAAAGCTCTGTGTGGAAGTGGTTGACTTGAGCTGTGATTGTGTGGGAACATACCCTGATAGCATACTGAAGGAACCCTACAGTGATGAAGTGTGCATGGAAGTAAACCATGGGTATTGGAACTGGAAAACATGACTCTGGAGGACACAGTAATGGTAGGTATATTCCAGATATCACAGGGGTAGAACCTTTGCCACCGAAAACGACAATTGGTCTGTGGGAGTGATAATATAAGGAACCAGTTATTACGGAAGCCAACAAACCTATGAAGAAAGTTTGCCAGCATGAAGATGTGTGTGTCACTAAGATAGAATCCAGGGTCAACCAAGATGGAATTCAGGTCAAGTTGCCACTCTTCCTCGGCAATTCCCCAACTGAGACCTCTATTAAGTATAATTGCAAGGCAAGTCCCTAACATACGGTAGCTTTGTGTTATGCATGAATCTTTCATGGACCGCTTCATTGTTTTTAGCCAAGGCATTTCCCAGAGTGTTCCTGAGCATCTTATTACTGTCATTGGCTCTCCATAGACTCAAGCTCATTGCATTGCATAGGCAATTACCGTCACCTGAAATTATATTAGGCCGAAGGAAAGCTTGGGAGTTGTCTACCTGAAGTTGGGACAAGGAAAAATCTTGTGGGAAGAAATGACAGGCCCTCCCAGGAATCATACTTAAGAGGCCAGGGAAGGCTTTCTTGAATATCCTCATAGTAATTCACAAACTGAGGAACTGAGATTTATCATTACACTATGGGAAAACGGGTATTAGATTATTTTCATACTGAAATCTGGTGACGGCAGGTTCAGAGTGAAGTTTGCGGTTGACCAAAGCCTAGGAAACCCTTCCACATCATTCATGGACTAGGGCAAAAGTTACCAACTCCAAGCCAAAAACCAAATTCCCACCAACCTCCGAGGCACTGGCGATTACATTCAGTTGTGCTTCTCTCTGTTCGTCAAAAACATTTAGTGTTGTGAACTTCAGCTTTGCTGTCTCGACCATTCTGTTTGAATTATTATACTGTGCATTCTGGTCACCGTTGTTTTGTTTTACCTTTTTCTTCTCTTGGAACTGCAGCAATTGGTGCAGCTTCAACTGTTCGAGTTGAATGTGGAAATTGATGAACAAAAAAGTAGGGGAAGCTGCACCCAACTTCTTTCTTCAGCGGGTCAGTTTCCATCACCAAAACCGACACAAACTCCTGCAATCGCTTGCGATGTCGACTTCGCAGGAGCATGAACGTGACGAGGGCGAGGTACGCGCCTGGAATCTCAAAACGAAACCGTTTGATGCCCCTCGGTTGTTAACCACTGGGAAAATAAAAAGAACACCATCGTTTACCGAGTGCCGTGCTCTTCTCTACGCAAGGGTGGCTATGTTGTACTCCAAGGCGCGCCGTGCAAGATACTAGACACCGACACATCTAAGTATAACCGGGCCGGAAGCACACAAGTGCGATTTCTGGGGCGTGATATTTTCACAGGAAGGCAACTTGAGGAAGTGTGCCGTTCCGTCTACAACATGGTATTTCCTTTTTTTTTTTTTTTATTGTTCTGGCATTGCCCACTGACTGCTTACTTTTAGTTTGTTCTAATTAATTTGCAAAAATAGTGATGTTGTACTGCAGGATGGTACCTTACGTGAGCTCTGTTGACTATGACGTTATCAATGTTGAAGGCAAGACAATCTCCCTGCTGAATGATGTTGGGGCAATTAAGGAGATGTTGTTACCTGATGGTGAACTTGGTGCTTCCCTCTCTGCCGCCTTTTCAGACGGACACAATATTACAGTGACATGCTTGCGAGCAATGGGCAATGAAGAAGTCATTTCATTCAAGGTTTCAACTGAAAATGTGAACCTGTAGCTACATGTATTTCTAAAAGCAAAGAAAAAAAATCGAGGGACCACGTTTTTGGGTTGCCCTTGGGTTTTTAAAAACTACTTAAGACAAGTATACAATATGCCACAGTACTTGTCCAAAATGTGACATACTAGAATACAATCACTCCTTTTCGCTCCTGGCGAATAAAGCTGGTTATTGGTTGTGGTAGTTTTGAGGATGTCTAACATACATTTTAAGTTCTAGTTCTAGTTCACTTTGGCGTTGAAGTGAAGACAGCATTTGTGTTGATACAGATTTGTCTGTTTCCAATTCTTTTGCTTGTGCCTGGATAAATCTTGATTAAAGTGATAATAATAAGGTTACAAAAAGGGGAGTACTTGATCTAGATCTGCAATCTCCTTAGCGTTTGCAGCGAGAAGCATTTCGATCGCACTGCTGTGAGAGCTAGACTGGCTCTGTAAGGCTTGTGACTGCTCCTCTTGGAGGTGGGAAAGCTGTTCCGCTACTGCAGCTTCTCCAAGTTTTTGTGATTTCAGAGATTTACCTGTTACATGCAGCTGTGCCTAAGAACATTTTGAGTTGCTGAAATTGCTTTGTGAAAATCCAACTTTGTGTTGCTCCAGCATCCTTTGCTTCTTACTTTCATGGTGGGACTTGGTAAGTGCGAGAAACTTTTCTTGATACTGGAGCATGTTTTGCTTTTCAGTGGCAAGCAGCTCAGTTTTGAATTGATAAATAGCTTCCCTTTGCTCAGTGACAAGCTGTTTTGTTTCATTTAAAGTGGGCTTCTGTGTGATTTCTCGGATACCTTGTATCTATCATCTTGATGTTTTTTCAGCAGTGTAATCTTTTCTTGGAAATTAGTTGCCAGCATAGACTCCCTTTCTTTATTGTAAGCCTATAGCGCGATGAGAAGAATTTGAAATAACAATTGGGTCACCTCGTTGAGGGAGTCAAGTGCTTCTTTATGTTTTTGTTGTAACAGTCGCTGCTCCTCAGCGTTTTCTTGTGTCAATCGATCCATTTGCATTTGTCTATGACGCAGAACATCTGCATCATCGGATTCCTGTTGTTGCCTTCTGCCTGTTTCAAATTCTTCCAGTGCCCCACTTTGGGATTTGGCGTATTCCGCACGTTTTTCAGGGATGGACAAACGAAGTTGTTTCCTTTGAGGTTCAGGTGTTTGTTTGAGTTTATCGCGCAAATTTGCTTCAAAAGCCTAAACAAAATGAATAGCCAAAGAGTGAAGCAAATGAAAACCTGTTTATCCTTTTTTGCTTTTAGTTTAAATAGCTTGATGGCATCTCGGTATTCAAACTCTTGGAGCCGTTTGTGCTGTTCCCATTCAAGCTTCAGTCGCTGTTGTAAGTGATCACGCAATAAGGCATGGACAGAATCGAGTGATGCCTGTATCCGAGTTAAAGCCCCATTTGTAAGAAGTGTAGGTTTACTTGTTCATTTGCGTGTTGTTTGGTTGTGGATTTAAGATTTCGTGCGTGTAGCTCATCGAGATGTTGAATTTTTCTTTGATGTATTTGCACCAGTGTTTGCATTTCAATGGCGTGCCGAGAAGCTTGCTGATTGCAAATGAAAGTGCAGAGCTAGTTAAAGTGGAAAGATGGTGAGGCCCTTCGCAGGAAAATAGGGGGTACATGTTCTCTATCCTCAAGTTGCTTCGTTTTTTCTTCAGAAAGTCTTTGAGTTTCGTGCTCTCTTTCCAGATTGAAAATCTCAATTTCTTGCATATGTGACAAAAGTAGCTTGTGCTCTAAAGCTGCTTGTTTCTTTAGCCTCTTCGATTTTATGGTCTTAGAATCTCTGCCAAGAGATTGAGAAAATTTCTCTAGGATTTATAAGGGGCCAGTACTTCATGGAGTCTATCTGGTAAAGTTCATTGCTCTCCTTCCCTACCTCTTCTTGCTTTTGTTGAAACTCTTTTAGTTGTACTCTTTGTTGAACTAGATACTCCTTTTTTTTTTGGAAAATGAGTTGAAGAAGGTAAATGGGGTGTGCCACTTTCTGCCAGTTCTTGAATGTCGCCTGTTGCTGCTTTTGAAATGACTCGAGCTCCGACTTGCTCTTGTTATCGTCTTTTTCTAACTCCACTTGTGATTTTCGCTCAGATTGCTCATTCTAGAGTTATGTCAGGATACCAGCACTGTTTTTATTTATGTTGTTTTCTTTCTCCTCACTTCTTGTGAAAATCTTTTGAGAAGTTTTTGCTGTTTGTCAGTGTAAACACGTGTAAGTCTTAAGGTTTCAGCTGCAAGTCTGGCTTCTAGTGACTCTTTTTCCTATTCAAGAAGAGTCAGATTAACAAAAAATTCTTTACTGAATACCCTTAGATGTTCTTGCTGTTGTTTCTTTATTTCCATTAGTTGTTGCTTGATAATTTGTCGATTTCCTCTCTGTTGTTGAGCTAATGTACGCTTTGCTTCAGTTTTATGTATTGTTTCTGGACGTTTTTGGGCTGCTGGTCTGTGGGGCACTGTACTTTTTGTTGCAGGGACAACTGCTACTCGTGGGGAAGAAGAAGTGGTATCATGGAGTGCCGTTTGGCTAGTGAGTGGTTGAGATCGAAGTTGCTGAGTGTCGGAATGAGAATTATGATTTGCATGAAGCTGATCAAGGACTGATCCACGAATAACTACAGACGTTCTGATCCCTCCACTGCTTGATTCAGGTGACGGCAGTATAACATCACCTGAGCCACTGCGCTGAGGAACCCTCCCCGAGCACCACAACTTTTTTGGAATAGGTATTGGACTTGAGGGCTCTGGTTGGATTAATGGTGTGGAAGATGTTGATTTAGTGGAATCGAGAGGTTGCATCTGATTTGCAGAAGTGTTTTTTGGGGGTGGTGTGGGGAGCACCTTTGGGGATGAGTTGCTTGGGACAGATGAATCACTTGGGGCGGGAGGAGAGCTTGCTGAACGCGTCTGCTGCTGAGGTTGTGTTGAAGTTGGGGTTAGTGGGAGTGAGGGCGAGAGCGACGGCGGTGGCGTTTGGGACTGTGGTGGGACAACTTGCGCCCGACTCGATGTAGGAGGTGCAGGGTTGTTCTGGGAGATTGGAACGTGTGTTTGGGTTGGTGTTGATGGCGGAGAAAGAGAGCTAGGAGTAGTTTGAGCTAAATTCGGGGGATCAGACTAGGTGAAATTAGTTGAAGAGAATGAATGCATAATGTACCTCATCATCACTCGCAGGAGCAGCGTCCTCTTCCGACTCTTCCACAGCACGCAAGGCAAGGTATCTAGTAAATATACCACTTAGAAAGTAGATTCAATGTTGAAGTGTACCTGTCAAGTAAATCTAGTATTATGTTTTTTTCGGCAGCTTTATTCAAGAAAGGGTGCTGCAGCAGCCTTTAGTTGAGTCATAGAGATGTAGATTGGTCGTACTTGAAGTAGCTGGGCAACTGACGCTCTGCTTTTTGGGTCTTTGTCCAAACACTTGGTAACAATGTCATTGAACTCTCCAGACCATTGCTGGGTATTTCGGAGTGTTGGTGCTTTGCGTACAGGAATTTGGAACAGCGCCTGATAGTTATTATTTTGTGTTGGTTAAATTAACGATGCACCTTCATGGGATGCAAATCAGATAATGGAGGATCCAGCTCAGCAAATTCGATCAAAGTAATACCCAAACTCCATACGTCAGCCTTCAACAACTTTGTAAAGCAAAAGATGAATTGGAAGACTACCTTGGCATCATATGGGAAAGACCCAGTCCTATTCTCTTTTTTTTTTTTTTTTGTAGGAATTTCTATTTGAGAATTATAGACTAACCTATGACTTCAGGGGCCATCCTATTTTATGTTATTTGAGAGATGGTAGAAGTCTCTTACCAAAAAGGAGTTCCTATGAATGTCTTTCTCTTGGGTACAGCGTCTGATACTGTGGCACTTACTCCAAAATCAACTTTTGAGTACATTACTTCACCAAGAAATGCCAGACTTCCTGCATACCAAGTTTAATATCACCATATTTGGTGAACAATATGTTGGCTCCTTTGATATCTGCAGAATTTAACTATCGCGATAATTAAAAATCTTCCAAAGTGATACCACGGTGTATAAAGTGCATGCCGTGAAGATAAGCCAGCCCCTTCAAAGTCTCTCTGCATATGTAACTTATAACAGGCTCCGAAAAGGGCATGTGTAGAGCTGCAATAGGTTGAGTGGAAACACAAAAAACAAAAAGGATACTCTGGTAAATGTCTGTTGTTGAGCCTCCTTCACACAGTTCAAGCCCAATCTGTAAAACAAATAAAATTACCTCATTGCAAAAAAGAAAGGTGACTACAAATAATTCATTCCCTCTTTGCCAGCATCCAAAGTAGCCAGCAATATTCTGTTAAAGAGAATTTCAGCCAAAAGAAACAATCTGTTTCTCCATCATACAGGGTGCTTGCACTTGCTCAGGACCTCGATTTCTATGACGAGGTCATCGAAAGTTTCGGTCTCCTCTAGCTGGATAATTTTTATTGCCATTTCTTCTCCTGTAATCGAGTGTGCACCCTAAATACCTCAGAATCGTCCAACATAAACTCGAGGGGTGCAAAAACTCAGTACCTTGTACACCGTGCCGAAACTACCTTCGGCAATTACGGAATCTAGACGCAATATTTCATTGGGATCTTCTTCCTGCAGCAGCGTTGAGTTGATAAACAACACACAAAGAACAAATAGCGGGGGGAAAAAAAAAAAAAGAAGAGAGATCCAGCAACGACGACACGACCTTTCGTGTAAGGTACGGCTGTAGTCTTTCTGACATTTTTGTATTTATTTTTGTTTTGTGATGAACCGTGATGAAAGTGCCACCGCAGTTTCAGCTAACAGTACTAAGGAATTTTGCACCAGATTTCCAAAGATCCAGTCCCAGTATTGAGATAATCTGGTTGTCCCTGAAGGAAATCGAAGGGAAGGGAATCTCAAACCACTGAGGCTGCACAGAGTGTCACAGGACTGTGTCCTGGCCTGCGCTGCAGTAATAATTAATTTCATGTTGTTTTCAAAACAAAAGAAAAAAAAAATGGACGATGAGTTTGAGGTCAACGTGAAAACACTCGACGGCAAAGTCCATCGTATTGCAGTATCTCCCAATGTATGCACTCGCTTTGTCCAACCCTCCTGAGATCTGCCGTTTGTTTTTATTGTTTTATTCTTTTTATTTACCAGGACACGATCGAGGCCGTAAAAGCCAAGTTGGAAGGGTCCTCTGGAATTCCCTCGGCCTCGCAGCGTATTATTTTCCAAGGAAGAGTTTTACACGATGCGCAGACCGTGCTTTTCTACAGTAATTATTGTTGTCCTTTCGCGCCCACTCTTAATTCTCCACTACAAGACATCAAACCCGATTTCACTCTGCATTTGGTCCAGCGACCTCCCGGTACCCTCCCCTCCCTCGCAGTCAGTGTAATGAAACAAAGTAATTCTCTTGCACATTAGGTGCCAACACCGCGCCGTCGCCCGCCCCCCAGCCTTCAACTCCTGCACAACCACAACCCCCACCTCCACCTGCCACCGCACAGCCTCAAACAACACAACCCCCTGGCGGGTCTGACCCCTTTGCCATGCGGTGGTCAAGCGCCCCTCGTGTCTTCTTTGGAACAATCGCTATGCCTCCATCGCCAATGCCGAGTGATCCTAATCAAGTACGTTTCAGCACACTTTTGTGTGGACTCATTTTTCTTAATTTGGTATTAGGGGCAACCAACACCAAGTAGAACCGCACTACCCATGGTGCCTGCTTATGCCTTTTCTTTTTTGCCTAACTCCTCAAGGATTCTCTAAACAACATGACCCGCATGCAAGATGTTCTCAACGCAAAACTGAATTCATTATCTACCATCACTCACAGGCCTCTGGATCCACCTCCGCGGCTTCCTCCCATGCCCTCATCTGATATAATTCCACAACTTGGTTCCTCCCCCTTTTTTTCTCTCCTTTGATAACATACACTCAGGTTCTGCGGTTAACCACTTGAGTGCACAGATGTCAGTGATGGCAGATCTCCTCCGCCATTGGGGTCAATTATTGAGTAGGGAGGCCTCTCTAACCAACCCACAAGAAAGGTAACCAAAAAAAAACCTTTTCACTAAAAAATAAACACCACAGGTCCGACTGTCTGCGAGTTGGAAGGGAGTTATCAGTGACAGCAAGAACTATGAGCAACTTGCTCAGTTTTCTCTTGCCATACTTTTGTACAGTTGATCTCGGGAGTGCACCTGGGCAAGCAAGACCCACAGAACCTCTGGTTTTTCCTTTCGTTATTATTTTCCTCTCATTCTGACAAAAGGCACACTGGACTCGGAGAGTTTTTCCACCAGGACTGCAGGTATTTTTCTTCCTCTAATAATGTTATCAACGAGTTGCAGCCTTCCCCACAGAATACTAACAGCAATCAACCCCATCCAAATGTTCGTATTCACGTGCACCAGCACCCCCAATCTGGTACACAAACCCCTACAGCCCCACCAGTTCAAGCTACACCGACACAAGTACCTGCAAGTAGCACACAAGGACCAACCCCTCCACTGTCACAATCAAATGCTCCAACTGCACCCTCAGACCTGGGAAGTTTTTTCAATTCTGTCTTCCAGTCTTTTGGTGGTTCAGGTACCACTGTTCAGACGACAGAGCAGACAGCACCCTCAACCGTAACCCAGCCCAAGTGTAATTTTTATTTTTACACTATTCCAGGCTACTGCCAACTCTCTTGATCCCCTTACAGCTATGATGCAACAGGCAATGGACGTGTTTATGGGTGTAGCTACCCAAGCAACACAAGCAACAGAGCCCTCTGCGGCCCCATCTCAGACTCCGGAACCATCACAGCCACAGCAACCATCTCAACAAACGGCCGATTCTCCAGCTCAACCTTCACAGTCCCCAATAACACAAGTAATGGGCCAACTAGTCAATATGATGTTCGGTGCGTCAAATGCCGCCCCTTCAACAACTGCGGCATCTTCTTCACCTGGGAACAGTACTATAACGGACACAATTCAATCTATGTCTACCCACCTCCGTGGCCTTTTCCCCGAGGACGATGATATAGGAGGTACTGACTCTTTGCTACCTGCTCATCCAAATCTAATTAGTTTTCAGGTGCACTAGGCGAAGTACTCTCAGTTATCTTTGATAGCACGACACTTCAAGACACAATGAGCATTATGACAGGACAGCTCGCACCAATCCAAAGGTTGCATGCACCACTGCAACGGTGGGTTTTGTCAAATGTGGGAGAACCAACTACCGAAAACATGAACCGTTTTGGGCAACAAATTGCAGAAGAATTGCGAACCTATATCCGAGAAGAAGCTCTTCCACCTGTAACACTCTGATGTTTTTCCTTTTTACCCATTTCTCCATAAATCTTAGGAAGCTGTAGCCCGAGTACGACCAGGAATCAAATTGTCTGATGTTGTTAACAACATAGCAACACAACACGTTGTTTCATTCCTTCATGTTGCTGCAGCCAACTATACTACAACGGAGCAGACTCCTTTCCCATTTGCTGAGGCATGCAAGGTAATCTGGCGCTCGTCTTTCTTTAGGTTTACCTCTCCAGAATTGGTGGAAGTGTTTCGTTCACCACGTGGTACATGCAATGCAAGCGGCACTTGTTGGCGGAGTGGAGGATGTTCGTATCATTCTGTGCTATTTTGTATTCCAGGTCGGTTGCGCTTCTCTAAATTTAAGTATACTCATGGATGTGAAGCACGTTAGTGCGCTAGTTCCCGAGTGGGCACAAGTTGTTGCCCAAGTTCTCAGCACAAAAGTGGTAGAACTTTACAGAGAGATGGAGTCTACAACCCCATCTGCATCTGTAGGAGTCTCCACAACAACTCAATCCTCTCAACCAGTGCCCATGCAAACGGATGCTACAACAACCCCTAGTGTCACACCTCAAGTACCGGCATTACTTCCTGAGCCGACTCCCCCAGCACCCGCTATTTCCCCATCAAATACCCCAAGCTCCTCACCCTTACCCTCTCCAATTCCCCAAGCACAGCCACAGCCACAACCGCAATCACAACCGCCGCAACCACTGGCTCCAATTACGGCACCGTTTGACCACCTTGCTACGCTCTTTGCACGTGACTGGAACTCCATTATTTTACAGGATGAAAACGTGCAGATTAACATCACACAACCCCCACTGTCACCCGCATACAAGCCAGCCAAAAATTAATTAGTAGGTTTACACTCTTCCATTGTTAGGAATGCACTCACTCTTGTTTGAAGTGCTAACAGGCAAAAATACAAATTCAAAGGCATGATGTAGGTGCCGACTGAAAACAACCTTATTGTAAAATTGGGGCTGTCTCATTTGGGCACAACAAATCTACGAACCTCGAAGACGAAGAAAGCACAGGACACCAACCCCGGATGAAGAAGTTCTCTGAGGCATTTAAGATTTGTTTGCGTACTCGTCACCAAATCAACTACAAGGGATTGGTATTATGGGAACTCTACAGCCGAAGAGAAAGAATAAAAAGGTGCTGTGTGGGGCCTGTAACAGCAGACTTTGAATCAAAAGAGAAAGAGGCTTGAAATGACCACACGATATCTTTAAGACATCAGGTTGTGTGAACATGATTGACAGGACTACACGGACAAAGCCTTGTTGCCCTGAGTCTTGTTCACAAAACCTCAGAAGAAGTAGTAGTCCCGAGGATGAGCCAGCCACACAAAGTAATTATGGGCCTTCAGGCGGGGCAAACTACAAACATCAACACATCAAGAATTGACGAGTTGGATTGAACTGAACTTCGCCGAATGTGAAATCAAGAGAATGAAAACCAAAATAAAAAAACAAAAAAAACAAACAGGGCACAACCGCAGGCAAGCACGCACAGGCACCCAGCAAAGCGAGATCTTGCCGTCAAGCGATGTGGTTCTCCCAGTTTATGAACATGGTCGACGAGCGAGTGAAAGACGCCAACGTGGCCGAGATCCTCGCCACCGGAAACGGCGTCGAAGACCCCAACAAATCGCGACACAGCCGCAGTCGCAGCGGTAGCGGGAGCGGAAGCGCCAGCAGCAGCAAAAGCGACGATAACGGAAGCCGCAGCGGCAGCGGCGGCAGCGCGAGTGCGAGCCAAAGCGACGCCTCGCGGGTCACCAAGAGCACCAGCAGGAGCACGTCCAACAGCCACAGCGGCAGCGCCAAGAGCAGAGTCAGCATCCCGAGCGGCGACGAGGCTCCTCCCGCTCGCCAGAAGACCCCGAGGAACGAGGCGGCGCCGCCGCCGCCGCCGCAGCAGGGCGCGACGACGACGCACGACAAGGGAGCTTACGCGAAGCCCCCCGCGAGAGACCTGAAGAGCTCCGGGAAGAGCTCCAGCTTCAACTTCAGCCCACCTGTTGAATCCCCACCAGCGGCGGCCGTGAGGGGTGTGAGTGCGGGTGGAAGTTCGGCCTCTAGTCAAGGTAACAGTGGGAGTTGGACCGGGAGTGCTAGTGGCGCGAGTGGGAGTGTAAGCAGGCACCAAAGCGGGGGCCTTAGTAGGAGTGGCAGTGGAAGCGGCCACAGAAGTCGTTCTCGGAGCAATGACAGAAGTCAAAGCGAGCAAACTGGGAGTGAGGTTGACGACTCTTGGAGTGGCGTCGAATTTGATGTGGATGCGAGGGCTGGAGATAGAGGAGATTTTGGGTTTGGTGCCGATCCCTCCACAAAGGGTGCTTCAGCAGGGACCCCGCAGACTGTGGATCCCCCGTATGGAGCTCATAGGACTGACGCAGAGACACCGCGCCGAAGCCAGAAACAACAACGTCACCACCACAAACACCGTAGTAGCAGTTCACATTCTCGGTCGGCAACTTCACCGTCTACGTCTCCAGTGCAGCCTCGCCGTGACCGATACCGAGACCGCAATCCCCAGCCGGCACTCATTAGACCACGTCTGGCGGTAAGTGCTTCCCCTGTGATATATCCTGCTTATAGGTCCGGCTCACCTTTGGTCCAGTATCCACTCACCCATCAATATAATGCCTCGCAAGTGTATCCTCCCAGTCACTTGTATGCAGTATCCCAGCATCATCAAGCGAGAACACCTCAAATCCCGTTTGGTGTTCCCCCATATTCTGGGGCTCAATATTCGGCGCATCCTTATCATATACAGCAGCAATTCGACTACCAGTTCATACCAGGCCCTCCTTCCAACCCCTACTCGTCACCCCTTACACATCTGCGTGCGCAGTCGCGATCCACCGCCCATGTGCATCGCCATAAGCATCGCCATGAGGAAGAGGAGGCCCCCACACGTGGAAAGGATGTGCACCTCAAAAAGAGTTCCCACAAGCACAAAGAAAAAACGCACAGGCATAAGGAATCTTCTCATAAGCACAAGGAGCATGACCATTCCCACAAGCACACACACAAGCACAAGGAAGAATCTCGTCACAAACACAAGCACCACTCTTCCTCCTCGCGCTCCATTCACAAATCCCACAGCCACAAGCATAGCCACAAACACAGCCACCAACGCACACCCTCTCCTGCACATACACCTCCTCCCGCAATTTCCAACCCTGTTGTCCTTACACCACCCAGACACTCACGCGCCACTCCCCCACCACAAATCCGCGCCTCCAGCACAGTTCCCCCCAATGCGAATCCCCGCGACTTCCGATCCACCCGCCAGTCTTTCGCACCGGTGTCATCTACTCCCCCCTTGGAGCGCCAGTCCTCTATGGCAAAGTCCAGCCACACAAGCACCATGAAAGTTCCACCCTCGCTTCTCTCTCCACCCACTCACCTTTCCCCACAGAAGCAGAACCCAACAAGAACACTGAACAACCCTCCTTTGAAACAATACCGCTCCTAAACAAGGCACATGTAAAAAAAGAGTAAATAAGAGTTATTTTTCTTGTTTACTTGTTACTTCAATCACGTTCCATAGTGCCTTAGGTGCACGCCGTTGTTTTTCGACATACACCAGCACAGAATTGTACAACATTGCCAGTCTCCAGAAATTCGGCGGCTTGTTGTTGTCCTTCCGGTTCTCTTGAGCGATGGTGAGCATGAATTATTTGGAGGAGAAATGGAGGGAGGCATACTGCTGTGGGCAATCGTTTACTTTGGGTGCACCGTCGGGAGGGGGGGCGCTGGAGTCGGGAAGTGCGGGAACGTTGTCATACTGCCATTCGACCAGCCAGGCTCCATTGTTAGGGGGTGGGCAACAGGAGGGATCACTTTCGAGTAGTGGCCATACGGCTTGGGAAGCCGGACTTATCAAGGTTGCGTTGACAGAACGTGAATAGAATTGTGTGGCATAATTGGACACTGAAGGGTCATTGAGAGCAGCTGTTTAGGGAGGGTAAATTAGTTGTAGAGAAATAGAAAGTGAGACCCTGGATGAGGAGTGGCTTATCAAGGGCGTTCAACCACCCGCCTACTTCCCCAGCATCCCAAAGTATCTAAGAACTTTTGGAAGAAAATGGGTAAATCTCGCTCTTACCTGGAAGAGACTGAGCATGAGTCGTATGTCCCTTTGGTTGTAAAACAAGAAGTTAATCATAATCGTGTTGAAGAAGCTGAATGATGAACTTCGTGGAAGCCAAAGGGCAAATGGTGATCCTGCCACATTGGTGATTCCGCGCTCCAGCATATCTGAGAGGGCAATATAAGCTCCTCCTAAAATACCTCCTTCAGAATTTCCTTGGTTGAGGTTAAATGAAGGATTTCAATAGAAAAATGGAACCATAAAAGCCAAACTTTGAAGGATCAATTAAAGAGATCCCTGAAACCTGAAAAATCTTAACAATTTAGAAAAATACAATCGTAGGAGAACCTGGAGCTCCGGTTCTGTCAACATCTGTGATAGTGTGAAAAGATGTTCCTACCCCAAACGTTTGTACAAACTTCGTTTGTCATTAAGTGCGCCATTAAGTTCGCATTAATAAATCCTTGCTGTGTGCACTCCGGGATTGATACAAAGTTATCTGGGTCATTGAACAATACGTTCCATAGCACCAGTAGATCAAGTCGGGAGGATCCATACCAGTCAACTGCATAAGTTACCCACTTATTTCTGTAAATTATTTTAAGGTGAATATTGGCAATGCGGGTCGACTTATTAGCAAGTTCTCTTATCCAAGATAGCTGAATCTCTGATCTGTCCCCTGAAATCAAATTTAAATTACAGATAACATAGGAAACGGGGAGCTTACTGAACATGCGGTGTCCGTATTGCATGGTAAAGGATGGAGAAGGATCCAAAATAAGGCTGCACGGTACTTCGATGAGGAACTGAACTTTGAGCAGTTCTTGAAGGGTCTGGATTGTTTGGGCACCCGGCCTGGAAAGTAGTCTTCCTCCTCTATTGTCAGTTACAAACATTGGAGCATAGAAGTAACCTTTGCACTGTGATTAAGATGTGGGAAAAAGTGGGTGGACACACCCCAGATCGATTTTGCAGTAAATGAAGAATTGGAATCACAATTATGAATGTCGACATGTTCAACGTGGTATTGGATAGAACCATAGTACGGAGCCGAGGCTGCCAGCATTAGCTTGGCTCTTCCAAGACTGTATTCCTCGCTTATCTATACATATCATTTTTATATCCACCTGACCAAACTTCATACCGTGACGAAATCCCACGAAAGGAGCACTTCTTCTAGTTTCCATCCGTCACCTTCCAAGTAGCCAAAAATTTGTGAATAGAAATACTCAGACTCTTCCCCAGTCTGATTGGAAACAACAGCATTGAAATGTGGAGCTCTCGGAATTGGTTCTCCAGAGTTAGACAGGAGCCCGCGAATTCCAATAATGTACCTTAATGAGAGTTTGTTCTATTGTAAGTTTGTGTGACGTCTTAACCTTGTGCCATGGTGGAGGGTCTGAGCTGGTTGTATAATAAGAAGGGGAGATTTCTGATCCATTCCATCCAGCTCCACCCAATGTGCAACTCTTGAGCCAGTTGTGGTATCTATCAATACTGTTCTTGCATCTGGGTTGAGGTAATATTCCGGGTTTGTGACTGGTATTGTGCCATCTAGGCTTAAATCATCGAAAAAGCAAAGGGCTGGAGCTGTCACAGAAAATCCATCCATTTCATTGAATATACCAACATCGACATGCACATTGTGAAGACCCCTGATAAGGGGAGTTGATTTATTACCCAGGGCAACCCGCCAGCCAGTCGGTGTGTTATCGGGTCTCATGTAAAATGTTGAGGGAAATGGAAGTAAGCAAACACCTGGGTTAATCTCGTTGCAGGAGGAGAAACAATCTTGGTCTTCATCTGAACAACTTCCAGAATTTGTAAATGTTCCGACTAAGGGACCGACAGTGAGGACTACCACAGTACAGATAGAAGCCACAATCAAAAATGCAAATGAAGCGCTTAAGCAGCAGTGCCCACGTGAACGAGCACAGCAGTAGTCGCGAAGGGATTTACAGCATCTTCGTTTCCCATAGTGTACAGCTGGGCATTTTCTGAGTGAATAAGAGAATGCCCAGGCAACAACGCACATCGTCAGAGCGGCGAACTGCACCGTGCCTGCAAATATGCATACTGAAAAAGATCCAATACATAGGGAATGGAACACTGCCCAGTCTTCGCTCACTTCCTTGTCTGGCTCCCGCGTAAGTGACGCAGCCATAAAAAAAGAAAAGAAAGCCATCGTGCCAGACAATATGAAGTCCAATGTGCCCCAAATTACAGAAAAAGTCACAGTGGCAGCACCCACATATGGAGATAGGAATGAACCGACTCTGGGTGAGCTCCCTTCCACCTCTAACTCATAGGCATCCTTCGCAGTAGGGAAATCATCACGCAATGTGTTGAAGCCCTTCTTGGGTGCTGTGGCTCGGCTTCCTCCCTCGTGTTCGCCGAGGTACACTCTGCTCGGTTTTGAGGAAATGAGGGCCAAGCAGCCATTTGCCGTCATCGAGAGAACTCCCACGAACACCGCTGTACATGCGAGCCACACGCGGCCGGTGATAAACCAAACAATCACGCCCACGAGAATGCCCTTACTGAGTCCAACCAACGATGCAAAAGCATGCAGAACAGTATTAGACGCGTACACCAGCGACAGAGATCTCCGTTGTCTTTGTGTTGTGGTTCGATTAAAGATCTTTTGTGATTTGTGTTTGTTTTCAAACGGAGAGCAGGGAACTACTGGCATTCATTTGGCAACAGAGGAAAATCGACGTCCTTATCGTTGTTGGACATGGGCCTTTGGTTGAGTGCGTTCCTTTTCCTTTCTCAAAAAAAAAAAAAAAACGATCTTTTTGACGATTTGCGTGGTTAGTGGAATGGGGGTCTAGAAGATCAAGAAACATCGGAAATAGAATCAAAAGAAAGGTCGCGCCGCATTTCTGTGGGATTTGTGGGGGTAACAACTGATCAGAACGTGGACTTGGTGAGAAGGTCTTCTATGTGTGCCGCCGTATCCTTGTCTACTTGCCTGGTGACTTCTAGTTGTCTTCTGGCATTGTTAGCCCATTCCGGCACAAAGCATTGTACTCTCCCACGTAAGAAGCTTCCTAGGAGTTTCTTTGGTGGGTTGTAGGTTGTTTCGTGCATAAAGTGTAGTGTCAATCGGTCAAGAATCAAAACAAGGCACTGCTTGATGCTTGGGTGTAGACCACGGAATCTTTGTTTGGAAGCTGTTAGAAAAAGATTTGCATTGTTTTGTACTTACACTTCCGCAGTTGGAACTTTAAGTTGGAAATGGCAGACAATCAAAAACACTTTGGATTGCATTAGTGGTATCGAGGACAGCGCACTTCTACATACAATCATTCTTAGATTTGGGTGCATTGTATGAACTGAATTGTCCAGACTCCGTAAAGGCGACGATTGGAAGGGTGTCACTAAGCCAGGAATATACAAAAACCCGCGATATTATTCCGGATAAACAATCAAATCTATGGAAAAATAAATTGCGCAAGTCTTCATCCTCACAAACAAGCTGCTGCTTGAGTTTTGAATTTGCTGGTTGTGGTGTTGGGGAGGTACTTGCGGTGGTTTGTGAATAATATTCTGACGATCCAGCATAGTGCATCCCAAGTTCCGTTGCAACTTGTTCTGCAGAAGGCCCATACTCTGTGAAGGGGCCAGCTTTCTGTGTTCTTTTTGGGGCACTAACTCTATCAGAAGGCTCCGCTGTAGATGCACGGTAATCATAACGTTTTATGAGGTTGTTTTTATATTGCTTTTGGCTGCTGTTCATGCTGAGGGTTCGGCTTCTCTCTAAGTCACCATCACTGTCACTGCTATTTGTATTGCTGGGACTTAAGCTAGGGCATGGTGTGGATCCCTCTAGTGTAACAGACCTTCTCATATCCGAGGGAAGTATACTACAATTTGTCTCGGTGAGTTCTTCTTTCATGGGCAATGGAGCTGCGGAAGTAGGTCCGCAGTAAAAGTGGCTTTGCTGTTGGTGTTGCTGAATATATTCCTCCGAGTGCCCGTTCGAGTCCCTTTGGTGGGCAGGGCACAGGTGTTGGTGATTCCGAAAGTGGTGATCGCAGCGGAAGTAATGGCGCCGCGCCCGAGTCGTCTGCGTCGTCACGCATCGCGCCGAGCACATGGTCGGCACCGCGCGCGGCGACTGCGAAGCGCGGCCGCCGAGGTCGCTCTGGTGATAGGCGCCGGATATTTTCTCCATCACGTAATGCTGGTAGCTCCTGTCGGTCGGAACCCTCAGCGCCAGCCTCGGCCGCGCCGCCGGGGGCTCGGCTGGGGGCACGAAGTTGTCCCTCAGGGTGTGGCGCAGCAGGTTGCCGTTCCCGCGAAGTGAGTTCATCGCGAGCCTCAGCTCCTCGGCCTCCTCCGCCCTCTGGGCTCGCATGGCGACGAGCGAGCGCGACGACGACGCCGACGCGCGCGGGGCCGCCGCCGCCGGCGAAGAAGAAGACGACGACGCAGGGCCGTCTTGGATCGACCCGGGGTCTCGGTACGAGGAGACGGCGATCGTGTCGGGGTTGTCGTACCCGTACCCCGAGTCGTCGTACTGGCGCGTGAAGCAGCACTCTACCTGCGGCGTGATGCAGCCCATGATTTGGCCGTAGGGTCCTGGTTTTTTTTGGACTGGTTGTGCTCCATCGCGCGACATTAGGTGCGTTGGTTCTGGAAAAAAAACGCTCGGCCGCGAAATTGGTGTCACCACCAGATCGGGCGATCTCACAAAGAAAAACTCCTGGTGGTGACCTATCACCATCCTTGTAAGCCCACCAAAATTAACCAACACTTCACAACGAAACAACATCAGTGACACCAGAGACTCGGGAGTGAATGGCATTTTTTCTCCTTTCCAAGAATTAAATCAACTGGTGATGGCATCCAAGAAGACAGCGGCACGAGACGAACCCAATGTTGTGAGGAAACCCAAAACGCACTCACTTATCGCTACCACCGATGATGTTAGATCAACGGCAACACTAATCAAAAAAAAACAAAGAAAACCACCGGGCACTCTGTGGACTCTCTGGGCAGGCGCAAATGGGACAAAGACTACTACGCGAAACGAGCCGCCGAGGCTGACGCCAACGACGATCGCGTGATGCCACCTCCTCGTAAAGGTTGGTTTTTTTTTTAATGCACTTAATTTTTTTTTTTTTTATTTCTTTCTTTAACGAAAACTTCAGTTGCTACTCCTAATCCAGTCAACCGTGTACCTTTGCGAGCCAGAACATCTATCTTGGACCTTGAATCGAGAGTTGGAAAAACGCAAGTGTGTTAACTCCTTCTCCCTCTAAGTAATTGAAAACAAAATGGACACCCACCACAAACCACAACAACTTTCTTGAAAAGACAAGACGTGCCAAACAACAGTAGGTTGTGACTGCTACAACACCATTGAATGAGCAAGGTGGCTTTTATTGTGACGTCTGTGACTGTGTTATCAAGGTTGTGAAAGCACATTTACACTGCAACTAATCCGATGGAATTAGGACTCCTCGAACTTCTTGGATCACATAAATGGGGTCAAACGTATCTCCATCTTTTTTCCCCTGGTTTTTCACCTAACATCTGCCAGACCACAGAGCACTAGGAATGTGCATGAGACCAGAGAGATCATCTGTTGATGAAGTACGAAAGCGCTTTTCGCTGTTGAAGGAAAAGCACCCTGATGGAGACCCTTCTCAAGGTGATATCGGCCTCCCTTACCATTCCCATAAATAACTTACCCCTTTTTCCAGAACTTGAAGAGAAAAGAAGACGAGAAAAAGCTGACGAGGGCCAGAGGAAACGCGACAGCAAACACAGTTCCAGATCAAAAACCTCTACCACGGAAGCTTCCGATCCAACAACAGCACCCACTTCCGACTCTGCCTCTGCATCCGCTACCGCATCGGAAGCAACAGCCACTGCCTCCAACAACAACAGCAACACACCCGAGTCGTCATCCTCATCAACAACAACTCCCACTACAACCCCAACCCCCCCTACACCTCCCAGCACTACGAATACAGCTCCTACGCCCGCTGCCTCTGCTACTACACCCAGCTCCACAAATAAACCAAACACAAAGGGCAGGCTCCTTCCTGACCTCATTGCCGAAGTGGACCCTGAAATGGCTGCTCTGGGACTGCCGACTGGATTTGGCACTTCAAAAAAATCTTGAAGGAAATTTGGTAGTTGGGTTTTTGTGTTGCATAAAGTGGATTCTCAAAAAAAAGACCCTTTTTTACAAGTAACATCACCAACAAATATTCAACTAGAGCTTTTGTCTGGTAGGCGACGGATATTGCGTGAAGTGTGGCTGTGGTGTTGAATGTTCGTTTGCTTCATCTGTGTTGTAATTTGAGTTTCATAAGAAGTGGATAATTTAGGAAGAGATACTGTGGCAAAGTCAACACAATAGTCCCATTCACCACTGTGAACAGCAGGTACGTCATACATGCCCTGGTTCTTTTGGTATTCCGAGTAATACTTCTCGAGAGTGGCATCAGCCTCGGCCGAATATGGCTTCCAGGTGCCATCAAGATACTGCCAGTGGATGTCAGAGCTTCCTACTGCCACAGCGTTGAGATCCCCAAGGAGATTCTGCAGTTGCTTAGACACTGGTTCTTAGAAGTACAATACTTGTTGGACCTTAGCGACTTTGGACTTGCTCGTCTTCTTGCGCTCAGTGGTGGATTTCTTAGCCACAGTCTTTTTGGCCTTGGTTTTCTTTGCGGGCTCTTTCTTTTCTCGCTTCTTTGTGTCTTTCTGTGCCACAGATTTTTGACGCGATTTTTCGGTGGGCTTTTTCTTCTCAGTAGTCTTGTCAGTCTTAGTCTTCCCTGTGGTAGTGGATTTTCTTGCTTTCTTTGGTTCTGTCTTGGCATCCTTGGCAGTTGAAACTTTCCTCTTCTTAGGACTTGGAGCTTTTGCAGTTTTTTTCTTCTGCAGGAAAAATAAGGCTGATTGAATCCTTGTGATAGTGGCACCTTTAGGGGAAATCGAACAGAGCGATTCTTCTGCTGCAATTTTTTGTTTTCGACAGCAGTTTTGATTGTTGCAAGAACTTGTTGCCTAAAGTAGAATAAATCTCAACAAGTTTTTACTGTTACCTCACATACTTGAAATTACTTTTGACTTTATAGTTCGAATAGATGTAATGCTGAATAGAAACAATGCTCACATAGCCTTTTCTATCATCATCCTGTGCTTAGTTGGGCCTTGTACGAAACTTCAAAATCTTACCGCAGGCCTTTGTTTGAGGATGTGTCTCATAGCTTCCCTTACCATACAGAGGTATTGCTTAGGACGACTTGTTCCACGCTACTAAAATGTCAGTAACTGTGCATTAAAGGAATAGCGCCAGACCTTCAGCGCCTGCAGCCCGTGAGAAGGAACATCCACAAACATCGGCCTGGGCATTCTTAGGCTGGATCTCGTCCTCATGTGCCTCCCGGCTCTAGTTTCCCTGGTCCCAGGGAGAACAGACCAAAAGTTACGCTTCTCTGTCTTCTCGTCTTCCGATTCCGACGATGACACATCTGCCTTCTCCGTATGGCTCGGTTTTACGGCTTTTGACGATGCTGTTGCAGGAGTAGTAGCCGTTGTCGTAGTAGTAGTAGACGCGCGTGTTGGTGTCCCACCCACAACCTTCGCCTTCGCACTCGTGTTTGACATATTTGTAGAAGATCTGGGATCTACTCTGGTTGTTCTTTCTTCCCCACGTCCGGCGAACTAAGTATTAACAAATACAGCACGGCGGGGTTGTCTTCCTTTAAGAAAAAACAAAAAAAACTTTTTTTTTTCGCTTTCAAAATCAGGATGACGTTATTTTTAATCAGCCTTCAGATCTCTTCGGGTGTCAAAGCCATGTGTCCCATCAAAGGGCAAGGCCTGAACAAACTGAGCGCAGTGGAATAGTGAAACCAAATGCCATTTGCGTATGCAGGAGTCGAAAAAATATCCTTCAGGGGAGTGGGCCCACTAGTGTAAAAGACTTTCTGAAGGAATTTGCTGCCAAATTAGAACACGAAAAGGGTGTGTCAAGGGAAGTGGAACGTGGGGGGTTGTTGCTGTGTGCCTCGGGTGCTGTTGTTGCTATCATTCTGTGCCTGCAGCAACTTCAAGTTGTTATCCTCAGAGTCTGGTGATGATTCGGCGCCGAAGTAGGTCTCAAGAATCTTTATAGTGAGCTCGTATATGTGATTGTTGCCGTGGCCTTGCAGTACTTCCATTTGCTCTGCACCTCCAGCGTCAACTATGGGCTGCACAAATTCGTTTTCCCCAACTTGTCCGCACTACGCCGCACCAAGTTAGCCAGCTTAACGCAAAAAACCCTTAGTGAGATACAAACCTTCAGGATTTTTTCAAGTGCGTTGAGGGCCACGCAAATACATGACGAGTCCTGCAGTAGAAGCATGTCACATAGGAGTGGTATGCATCCTTGCTTCACAAAATATCTGTGTTACGAATTAATACTTCCAAAACTTCAAAGGGAAAGAGACAGCGGAATGGAGGTGCAAATGGAATGCGGTATTAATACCTTACTTGCTGCAAATCGCCAGCAGATGCCGCATTGGACACACACCATGTTGCTTCTACTTTTATTTCCGGACTCCCAGTTTGCATGAGCCCAATTAAGGTGGGAACTATCCCTGCATTGATTACAGCAGCCACATGGTTTGGAGGTCCAGCTAAAATATTACTTAGAGCCCAGCAAGCTTCTTTCCGGATAACTTGGTGTGATCAGAACTTGTTTTGTTTGAAGGGGTTACCCACCTGGTTTCGAGCTGCCAAGAAGTGCATGGAGACAAGGTAATGCAGCAAGGTTAATAATAACTTGTGTGTGTACATCGCTGCCTGCCACAACATTTCCAACAATCCGTAATGCTGGGGCCTGTACCCGGGGGAGTGGGTGCCTAGTTACAGTGACTTCAGTCAGTGTTGTAGCTAAGCTTACATCAATAGTTCAACGACTCGTGAGCAAACACCAGACTCCACCACTGCTTGCACTTTATCATTCGACCCTTCTGTGATGAATGCTAGAGTCCAACATATATCCTCTAGTACAGTACTGTCGGTGTTGTAAACAAGTGTTGCCAGTATAGGAAGAATCTCCTTGAACTGTAGGCATGGTTACTGTTTGAAGTCCCGGACATTTATAGTTACACACCGGCTCAAACGGAGGAGGTGGTTTGCCTCTAGAAAGATTTGATAACGTCCAAGCCGTGTTGCGATAAAGTATCGTTTTATTTGCGTACTGTAATTGTGGAGGTGCGTTGAGTGGAAATGTTGTGGAGAGTGTTGTGAATTGACTTGCTAAAACTTGAACGCCACCAGAGGAAATGATAAGGTTTCGGGCTGTAGGGGAGTCCCCGGCTATATTTCCTAGCCCCCATGCAACCTTTTAAACGGGGAAATGAAATGTTTGAAAAATGAAAGTAATAATTGGTACTTGTTCACGAAGTTCCACTGATGCTGTCTGAAGTATTTTAATAAATAATGGTACAATGCCCAGGTGAATGAGGTACTGACAAATATTAATTTAAAGTCCAAATGACCAAAAAGGAAACCTCTGTTTGTTCGGATGTTCCTGCCGCTGCAAGACACATGAGTTGAGAAGGAAATAAGGAAAACATACCAATGTTGGTGAGGGCCCAAGCAGCTTCAAGCTGAAGTTGTGGAAAGTCATCTCTCTCCAGAAATTCAACTAGTTTTGGAACGGCCCCACTGTTAACAACCTCCGCAAGTGGGGGAGCGTTCTCTTCTGTTATTTTATTTTATTTGGTAATGTCAGGGAATTTTTACATTCATACTGTGTACAAACCCAGAGAGATAAGAACTCTAATCCAAGATGCTGCGTCGTGTTGTGTGTTGGGATCGGTGCTGTTGAGCATGGAAACGATTTGAGAAAGCTGGTGTGTTAATGATACCTTGGGAAGGGTGGTTAAGTTGCATTGGCTGGGAAGGAACAACAACAACAAAAAAAAAGTATATGGCCTAACCAAATGCACATGACACGAACCTTTCTCGAATCATCAAACAGAGAAACCGAGTCCATGTTTCTCGTGTGGCTGTGTGAGTTCCTGTGCTGTTGTAGTTGTTGTTGTTGAGTTGTGGTGACGTTGGTTGAATCCGTTTTGCTAGCATTCGCGGCGGCAATGATCGCGTTCACGTCGAACGATGAAAGCGAACCTCCAGGCATTTCCAGAGTGGGCATAAAAGTCGTGGTCGGAGATACTGCGGCCGTTGCACAAGTCGCCGCGTTCGCACTGTCGTCTAACGAAGCGCCGAAGCTAAGCACTGAGGTCGTCGTATCGCCGTCGCAACCAGACGAAGACGAGGACGCAGATCTCCTGGGCGGGATCGCGATGTTGCGCTTTTTTAGCACCCGCTCGTCGCGCAGCGATTTCCGCATTATGGTCTGCTGGGCCTCGCGACGTCTGCGACAGTCATCTGGCCCGATCCCCCGCAGCCGTATCACCGACTCCCTCCCCCCTCCGGTCGTAGATCCAGTGCTGGACGACATTGCGCCTTCTTTTTGTTACAATTATTACTTCTGTGATTGGATTGCCTCGATTTTTTATGCTTCTTCTCCGATGCTTCCGCGACAGGGGCAGATCTATTATCTCTCACCACTCTGAGAACTCCCCTTCCAATCGACTCACAGACTCTCCATTAGAACTTGTTGTGAGTCCGCAGCCACCAATCCTCGAGTAGATTGAGCATGGACAGGGCCACACGCAAGCAGGCAGAATCTCGCCCTTTGGCACTTCGTGATCATCGATCAGGCCAGTTAACAGACAGAAGTAACGAGAGATCTCACTCATGTCGTCACGGTTGCCTCCCGTGTGTAGACAACCCTCCTGGGAACCCCCCCATTTGCTCGCCTCTCCCCCCCACTGGCAATTGTTACTTACATTCATTTGGGTTCTGCTTTTTAACCCCACGTGCTCCCAGGATGTCAAACAAAAAATCGCCTCTTCTCCGATCACGTGCAACCTCTCCGCCATGAAATTCGGTGATGAGTGTGTCTCTGATTTGATTGACAAGTTGAAAGCAGTGCCTACTTTGACAGCTTTGGATTTATCCAGTTTGCCATATTATTTCTCTGCCTCCACTCCTTTTCTCTTGGGGGATAATTGTTGATTGTTAACTGGTATTGCTTGCAGAAACGCAACTTACAGTCACTGGGGCTGTAAATGTGTTGGCTGTGCTCAAGTACTTGCGTGGAATGAAGAGCATTTCTTTTTCAAGTGGGTTTTTGAGTGCTTTGATTTTGTATCTCCTTTTTAACACAAGCTTTGTTGTGTGACAATCCAGATATCAAATTGGGCACTGCTGGGGTGGTGGCCATTACCACAGCAATGAGGCAACCTTATTTTGCGGTCACGACTTTGTGCCTATCAGGCATGTGTGACATGGAAATCCTTCAACGCTCTTAATGGAATGTTTCAAGGAACATCACTTGATAACGAAAGTATGGAAGCCCTCGTACAGGGGCTCAAGATTTACAATAAGATTGCTGCCTTGGATCTCTCTGGTATGGTGGCAGTGCCTTCTCCCTTGCGTCTCTTCCACCACCACAACACTCTTCATCAGTCCCCAAGCCATTAGTAGTGATCGCTGCAAACAAGGAAATTGCTTTACAAATGTGATGGCAATTTGTGACGCCATTTCATCACTTCCGACACTCCATGGCCTGGACCTTTCAAGTTATTACAAGCACTCTGTTTTTGAGAGCTAAATACTATTCAGACAACAACATAAATGACACTGGTTTATCTGCAATTGCTGAAGTCCTAAAACGAAATAACTCTCTAAAAATATTACACGTAGCAGGTTTCCACGTGTTTGAATTTGCAGTCATCTCATCTATTTTCTGTAGGCAATGAATTCACCAAACCGAGTGTAGAGGTACTGGCAGATGCAATGGCTCACAATGTTTCTATCACTGCTCTAAATCTAGCATGTACATTCCTCCATCTATTTCTACATCCAAAAAGAAAAAACCAACATGGTTTACTGAAAACTTATTCAATAAGTTAACAAAATGGATTCAGAAGCAGCTCAAGCTGTGGCAACATTGATTTCTGTCAATAAGACAGTTCAAGTATTGGATATTTCCAGTATGATTTCTTCCTCCATACTCTCGATGATACTGACTGACATGCACAAAGGAAACTTTTTTGGAGACACGGGAATTGTTAAAATTTCTGACGCACTAAAATACAATACTTCTCTGAAAACCCTTGAACTCTCCTGTGAGTATTACTACTTTAGGGAAAGGAGAATTGCCTTTGTTAATAATGAACCCGCATTTTATTCCCACCAGACAACCAATTTGCCTCTGCTGGTGCTATTGCCCTTGCTGATGCCATACGTCACAATGTTACTCTGACCTATCTAGACATTTCTGGTCTTTTGGTTTTTTTAACAAAAGAAAAACTGAAGTCACAAAATAGACACTCGCATTGGTGACGTTGGTGTTTCTGCCCTCTCCAAAGCCATGAAGCATAACACCGTAATCAAAACTATTAAGAACAATGTAACAAGTTTATTGGCTGCTTCTGATTGGATATCAATTAGCAACATTGTGGAACAGAACAGTGCTTTGCCAACAAGTTTGTTTTTTCACTCAGAAGTTACACTATATGACGGCATTAATAGCGGCCAAAAAGTGTGTTGCTGAAGAATTATCCAAAGTACAAAGTCCCCCATATGTCTGTGAAATGAAAAAGTGCCTACTTAGTGTTGTTCCCCCTGGTTGACATATTTCTTCGATTCTCAATTTAACTCAAAACTAGAAATTTTCAAAGTTAAGGGTCTCACAAAGTTGCACCTGTCTCACAATCTTCTTTGTGCCTTCCCTATTGAATTAACCGAACTTACTTGCCTGAATTCATTGGACCTTTCATGTATTCACTCCCCTAATACAACACGGACCTGAACAATATATACTTCTCAGACAACCATATCCCGGTGATCCCAGACTCCATCTTGAAGTTAGTCAGTCTCACTTCCCTCAACGTGTGTATTTTACTTGTTACCACAGGAAAAACAATAAACTTATCCCAAATACGTAGCTTCAAAACAACGTTATAACACAATTGCCATTGGAGTTTGGAAGTCTTCCTTCAATTACCATGCTCAATTTTTCACACAACGAGGTTTGAGGTGCATCCTCAAGAAAAAGGAATGAATAACTATTCTACAGCTTGAACGGCTTCCATACACACTGGTGACTTTGTTTCGAAATCCGAAGGTAGCCTCCTCTTGCATTCTAGTAATTTCCAAACAAAATTAGGTTGAAATAATTTTTTTGAACAACCGCTATGTTATCCCTGAAACAGTACTACATGATACTGATGCACTTTGCCGGTTTTAATTTACTTCCTCTGTTGTCCAACCACTCATATATGTAAAAAAGCTATCTGGAAGAGCAGGCAACCAATAGTACAGTGCGATGGACGACAATAAAGTTGGTTCTGGTTGGGAAGGTAATTCCTGTTCGTGGTTTCATGTGAAATTAATGGCAATATTCAGGAAAATGTTGGGAAGACAACAATCCTTCGTCGTCTGCAAGGCAAGCGACACGACGGTTATTCAACTGGTATTTTCACTCTCATTGACAACCAGTCATTCACTTTTATCTGGGCAGATGGCGTGGAAGTTTCAAATCTTGTACTTCAAGATATTTCCTTCTCTGCATTTGATTTTGGAGGACAAAGTACATATTAAGGATTTCTTTTACTACATTAAAGTCAATGAAGGCATTTTTTTTGAAACCCATCAATTTTTCTTGACTGGAAGATCCTTGTACATGGTAATTAGTCCTAGCTCCCATCAAAATGATATACACTTTCCTCCTAAGGTTATCTTCAACTGCACTACAGAGGATTATCGGAACTCTATTGAACATTGGCTGCAGCAAATCGCTAATTGCCGAGGATTACTGAAACCTCCTATTTTGCTTGTAGGAACACATGCAGATAAACTACCTTCATCCATTCCACAAGAGGAATTGCAGAACCGTCTTCTTGCTGAATACAAAAACCGCAAAGATTTGAAGATCGAAGGAGTGCTTCTTCTGAGTGCCGTACAGCCACCAGGGTCATCAGATCCTCTAATAACCAAACTGATTGGAATTGCCACAACCTATAATATGCTTAGAATGCAGGTAACTTTCTTGACAGTTCCCTCCCTGCGAACTCACGGCCCACTTTGCGCAGGTGCCCTCTCGATGGGTATCAATCTCTCAAGTGATATCAGACAGAAGGCAACAAGGCCACAAAGTACTTTCTTGGAAAGACTATTTGTCTCTAGCTTCTTCATGTGGTGTTGAAGACCCCAGTAAAGCCAAAGATGCTGTCAAATTTCTCCATGAAGTTGGCTCACTTCTTCATTTTGATGATGCTACTTCAGATCTTGCTTCACTGGTTGTCATTGACCCAAATTATCTTGCCTCAGTTTGCAGTACAATCGTAACCTTCAAGTCAAACCTTGTCCGAGACGGCAGATTAGTTGCTGCAGCACTCCCATTACTGTGGAAGTCTTTTCCACCTGCTTCACATGCCACCATGCTATCCTTACTGGAGAAATTCAATATTCTGTATCCACTTGATCGCAGCCTAGCAGAGGGAAAGAATATGGCAGCAGAGTACTTGGTTCCCTGCCTTTTGCCCATCAACGAACCCTCAGTGGAATCAGATGCCTTGTGGCCAGCTACCGTATCCCCGCATAGCTTTCAGCAACATTCCAGAAGATTCCTCTTCCAATCAGTGCCAATGGGGCTGATGGGGAGACTATTAGCAAGAATTTTGCACCTTCCACAAATTGGTCGGACCATCTACTGGAGGAATGGTATAGTATTGAGCAGCAAGTCAGAATCAACTCAACTCGTTAAGGTAACTTTCAAGCAACTTGCAGGTAACAACTTTTAAAAGCAAATGTACTTCACTAATTTTGGATAATCACAGGAAGCACACATGAACTCACTATCTTGTGCCGTGTACCCAAAGGCCAAAAGCCGGCACTTCTCGTTTCTGTCCTTCATGCCCTCGAAAATTCTCTCAACTGCTTTTATTCCACCATGAAAAGTTCAATTCATCAACTAGTTGCCTGTCCTGAGTGCCCTGCACCAGTTCGTGCAACAGATACACCTCAATCGGTATTCTCCAGGGAAGAAATAGTCATTTCCCTTACAAATGGTGAATCTGTGCTTCAATGTTCCACACGACAACATGCCATTCTCATCTACGAGCTTTTACCCGAACTTGAGTTACAAAAACAACAGTTAATCCCTGTGGAAGAGCTTGTTATTGAAGGTCTAATTGGGCAAGGTGGATTTGGAAGTAGGCATCAACATATTCGTTTTTCTTTCGTTTTAGGCTGATCTTAATAAAAGAGGTCTACAGAGGCACCTGGAAGGAACACAAAATTGCCGTCAAGGAACTCATACAAGAAACAGATACAGAAGATTTTGATTCCTTCTACTCTGAAGCTAGCATCATGTGTAGTTTGAAATGTGACTATCTCTTGAAATTGTATGGGGTCTGCCTTCAAAAGCCTCTGCGGATGATACTAGAGCTTGCTGAGTTAGGAGATTTATATAAAATCCTCACACAAAGAAAAGACCTAAGTAACACACACCCAGAAGAAGAAGATTTTACTTTTCAGGTACTTCCAACAAATTTCAAAACAGCCGGGTAAACCTTAACAAAAATTTGTTAGGTGAGCTGGGATTTGCGATTTTTGATAACTCTTGAAGTTGCCAAAGGCCTGCAGTACTTGCACCAACTAAAACCTCACCCTATCTTACACAGGTTCCTAATCCCCACCTTTCTACCACCTTATTCGTTTTCAGAGATTTGAGAAGTCCAAATATTTTTCTGTTTTCACTCGATCTTGAGGCACCTATTCATGCCAAACTAGCAGATGTATGAATGAAGCCTGGAAAAGCTTTAAACAATGCTAATATTATTAAGTTTGGTCTTGCGACTTGGGTACTTCCAGATGTAGCCGGAACAGTTGGTGCTTGGCAATGGATGGCTCCAGAAACAAATAAACCTGGCGCTCTGACTTATACACTAAACTCTGACATGTATTCCTTGGTTTGCTTACTCCCAGTCCCCTAAGTACATGTTAATTGACACCATAATTAAGCCAAACATATTGTAGGGAATGGTGATGTATGAAATTGCAGCAAGATGTAAACCTTATGATGAGCTCTGGGAAGTCAAAGAAATGCGCAAGGGTGAAGGCTTGAATGAGTTGAAAATCCGTAGTCGGGTGTTAGAAGGACTGAGACCTACATTTCCACCCAGCACTCCACATGAATTCACCACCCTTGCCCAGCAGCTGTGGGCACATGAGCCCCGAATCAGACCTCCAGCATCACAGGCCGTTGCTGTTCTGGCCACGATTGTTGCAAATAAACGCGGACTGCAAATTTCTGCAGCAGCCAATCTTGGCAATAGTGGCCCGAGCTCTGAAACTACTTTGGAGTCTTCTGCTGAGACTTCAAGAGCTTCTTTGTCACTTGGTGCTGGGGTTGTTGGACCTACCGCAAATCATCTTCTTTGTGGAATTCCAGAACCCACACCCCAAGAAATTCTACTGTCAGGAAAATCAGCCGTTGAGCCTGATAAGGGCAGGCGTGTCACAGCCCTCCTGTTTGATACAAGTGATGAGCGCGTGTGGTGTGGCTGCGATGATGGTTTCATCATAATATTTGCCCCACTTGCTCCTTACTACAGTGCTGCTATCAGGGGCCATGCCTCGAAAATAACATCAATGGCCTTATCAGGAGGACTGGTGTGGTGTGGTTCGACTGTTTCTCCAATTCTTTCTTGTGTGCACCCAGGGTTGAGAACTGTGGGAAGTGAACTTCCAGTCCACCCCCCAAAGCATGGATGCAAAGCCCTTGCTACTGTTCAGGTAACTGCTCATGATTTTTGTCCCGCTCATGTTACAAAGGTTGGCGACTTCACTTCTGTGTGGAGTGCATCTGAGACTGAACCGGCAATAAGCGTCTGTGATACGAAAAGTGGAACACTCTCTGGGAAGGTAAGGCTTTTTGGAGTAGTTCTCCAATCTTTTTCTTAAAAACATAGGTACTCCTGGACAAAGAGCACGCACCACTTTGTCTCGTGCAGTCTGAAGGCTCCCATCTTGTCTGCGTTGGATCCCGCGGTAGCATCCTCCTCGTCAATGCTGAACGCCTCATGGTTATGAGCACAATAAGCCTGTCAGAGAGCATTCTTCCTGGTTGTGGAGTGGATATACCAGTGACATGCTCTTGTTCCAAGGGCAAAATCGTTTTTTTCAACGCTGGCCCCTACATAGTAGCGTGCGATACAAGCCGTTCACATCTACTAGGGTTTGCCAACATTCCAACAGCACCCCCGTTAGCATCGGCATTGATGGACTCTCTGACGTCCCCAGTGCCATATACCCCTCCCTCCTCGCCGTCGCCCCTGCGGCCTTCATCCACCACCTCACCCTCGTGCCTATTCGAGACACCCCCATCATCATCGCCACCACCCTCCCTCTCAATAGCTGTACCCCCGACCTCCCCGGCTCCTCCCCGCACACCCCCAACAACACCGATCCCTCCTCGTTCCCCGCCGGCGACTCCTTCCGCATCCCACTCAATACCCGTAAACATATCCCTCACCTGTATGAGCACAGCTCCGGGACTGGCTATTGTCTGGGCTGGAGATACTTCGGGAAACCTGATAGCAATCACACACACGCAGCAAGGCGGGGAGCTGCAGCTTCATGTGACACATGTTGCTGACATGACCCCAATATCCCGGGTTATGCACCCAAGCGCCCGATTGACTGGCCTGGGCAAACTAGTGCTTGGGCAAATACTACCCTGCTACACACCGGCCAATGTGAGCAAATGCCTTGGTGGTGTGGGTAGCGACTTGGTTGTGTGGTGTGCAACATCACAAGGCCCTCGCCTACTTGTTTGCATGCAAGTCAAGGCAGAGAGTATGTAAAATGTAAAAGCAAAAGAAATAAACTTTTTCAAGTCAACCACCAGACCAGAACTCTATTAATTTCTGTATCACAAGAATTAAATTCGTTCTGATCGCCAGCAGTGATGGTCTGGTGGTGAGATTGTTCACCGAAGTGACTAATCTGCCTCGAGACTTTTATCACTAGTCACAGCAAGCCGCCCAACTGAATATCCGGTGTAAGAGGGGTGTTTTCCTTTGTCTTGTAGGACAGGAAGCAGGTGTTGGAGTAAATTGTGCCGGTGACCCAGCACAACGTGCAACGCAAGAAGCACAGGGAGAGTAGGATAGATCCAGCTATTGAGTTGAGAAACTGGGCTCTGCCCCAATCCTCTTCGTACTGAAAGGCACAGATACAACTGCCGCCTGTTCCTGAATGTATCGTGGGTTGTTGTTTGGGGGAAAAATCGGCAGGCCCAATTACCTGGCAGTGCTTTGTGGACAATAATCTGTGGGGACTTCCGAACAAGAACATACCACCTTTTTTTTTTGGGGGGGGGGTGGGTCTAGGGAATGTGAGATGACACATACAATGCTCCAATTGCCAGAAGTGGAATGGAACTAAATAGCAAGATAGTAGCAACTTTCCAGATTCGCTTTCCTCCGCCTTTAAATTCCATCAGCACCTTCCAAGCTTGTGTGGGAAGACTAAGGGAGGAAACTCCGGCGATAAAGATAGGTTGTTTCAAAGCAAGATAACAGTCCAAGCAAAAGGCAGCGCCACCAAAGCATGCCACCACTGCCCACACAGCACCAAGATCATTCTCCGGCTCTAAAAGAATGTTCTTCGACTCCTTCTGTCCACGGAGATAGTCTGTGCTGTTGCAGTGAACCTAGAAAATTATGTGAATTTTCTTTAAAGCACGGAGTACTTACATCTGCCCAGGCATAGCACTCAGAAAAATGGGGATCCTCACTTTTCGCAATAAGTCTGTAAGTAACCTCCTGGTCATACTGTGCATGTAACCTGATTTTTCCTCAGAAACCAATTGCAAAAAATTACGTTACCAGGCAGAATGCCCAACATTCCACATCAAAACCACATAAACAGCCATGCGGCTACCATAACAGGACCCAGCAGAAATGGCAGCTGGAATAAGTAGTTTCAATTTGCGCACTACGTTATTGTTAGCAGAAAGTTAAAGAAACAAAACCTACGACACACAACAGCCTGCTCCTTGAGTGGCACCATTTTTTTCTTCCTTTGTTTCGTTCTCAAAAGAAGAAAACAACAAAAAAATCAAGTTTGGCCAACTTGGAACTCCCGTGCTTTCTGGCAGAAAGCCGGCAAAACGTGGAAAAAGAATGACGTCATATTTGGCCTGTTAAAGGTGTGTCTTCTGTTGGAGGGGCTGTGGTTGCTCCTGAACCAATTTTTATGGGTGGCCTGGTGATCACTTGGAGGAAAATAGGTGGGCGAACACAAGCCATGAAGGATGTTTTGGAATAAATAGTGCCAGTGGCCCAACACAGGCAAGAGCATAGAAAGCACCAGGAGAGCATTAGGGACCCAGTTACTGAATTAAGAAATTGGGACTTGCCCCAATCGTCCTTATATGCGTATACACAAACACAGTGGTCTGGGTATATTCCTGTGCTCGCGTTATTGCTCATCGTGATAATTACATAAAATCTACCAGAGATGTTCAAAATATCGATCTGAAACGATTCGTGAACAAGAATATACCACCTTTTTTTTTTTGGTAACTTTGGTAAGAGTTGTCGACATTACATACAATACTCCAATTGAAGCGAGGGGAATGGCACAAAATATGAACATGAGTACTAGAATCACAATTCGCCTAATTGAAACTCCCTCACGTTTGAGTGTCTTCAGCACTTCCAGTGCCTGTGTTGGTACACCAAGAGAGGAAATTCCATTGATGAAGATGGGTTCAGGCGGCTTGAGAATGAGGTAAAGGTCAAGAACCATGCATATTGCCACAAGTAGGCACATCACACACAGCAACACAACGGAGTATAATCCAGTCAATGTGACTGTGTTGTAGGCGTCCTTTTGTTCAAGTATGAAATCAGTACTATTGCAGTGAACCTAGTAAATGATAAGAATTTGTGATCACATGGTCACATAGGAAGGGGTAGTAACATCAGACCAAGCATAGCAGTCGTCAGACAAAGGAGGAACAAACGAGTTGTGCTCTATCAGTTCATAAGTAGCCTCTTGGTCATAAAGCAAGTTTGCCCTTACTTTTAATAACCATTCATGAAGGCAAAAAAGACACTTAAAAAGAAAGGCCACTACTGCACGACAACAACACTGAATACTTGTGTGAAAACTGAACAACAAATTTACCAGTTATACACATAGATGTTGAAGGTCAAAATAATGTAAATAGCCAAGCGGCCGCCGTAGCACCCGCCAACGCCTATAATGGCCGCAACAACTTCCTTTAATACTAATCATGGGATGAGCAAAAAGACAACAAGCCACCAACGAGAAAGAACCCGCACACCGTCTAACTTTTTGCCCATTCACACGTCACCTGGTGTTGTGTCGGTTTTTTTGGTTTTTCGCGAAGTCCGGTGAGACCCGTAGCAGAGGAGATAGGGCCTGAGGGACTAGTACAGGTTCGGCCACGCACTAGGAAATTGTGGGAAGCATGGAGCATGAGGATAGAGCTTGAAAGGGGTGTCTGCAGATGCCAAGATCCGGCGAGTTTTTGGTTTCACCGTTTCGCCGGTTCGCCGTTTGGTCACCAAACGAACACAGTATCAAACAAAAGGGAACCAACAGAGTAACATTAGAGACACAGAGATGTTGGCACCACCCACGTCCGGGGCAACGCGATCTCGAAGCAGATCCGCCACCCCCAAAGTATCCTTCCAACTCCTTTCCGACGACTCCTCATCCTCATCTTCCTCGTCATCCACGTCCTTCTTCAACACCGTGTCCACGGGCGGAGGGGGCCGGCCGCTATCCCCCACGAATGGCGGGACCACCTCCCCCACCGGCTCCATGTTCACCAACCAATACACGCAGCAGCAGCAGCAGCGCAACACCACGTCGCCGCCCCCCGTCTCCCCCTTCACCATCTCCACGCAGGCCTCCTCCCGCACCTTCACCACCTCGCCCCCTCCCCCCTCCTCGTCCTCGTCCGGCCTCACCACCTCTGGGGGTGGCGTGTGCACGCTGCTGAGCCTCGGGACGCCCGGCGGCACCCCGGGGCTGCTGCTCACCCCCACCACCAACGTGTCGCCGCACACGTCGCCCAGGGGGGGCTCCCCGGTCTCCGCGTCCACGCCGAGCCTCGCCGCGGCCACCTCGGTCCCGTCCCCGGCCGTCGCGGCCCAGCCGGTATCTCCTGTCTTTCTCACCGGAACTTCCGGTGTGAGCTCTAACAGTGGTGCCTCTGCTTCCGTGACTCCTGTGGTATTCAGAGGTTTGTTGCCATGGTTTTTCATCCTTATATCTTTCTTTTTTTTTCCCCCTGCCTATTATTCGAGATAGTTGGGTTGACAAGGAATTCCTTGGTACAGATTGTGCACCTCCTCCTGGCTCACCTAAGAGCCGGCGTGCTCCGGCTGTAAATTCTAATTCAGGCGCTCTGTTATTTGAGTTGACTGCCCCAAATCCTCTTGGAAGTGATGTCACGGTCCTTTCCAAATCAGAGAAACCTAAAGGTTAGCTATTCTATTTCACATTCCGGTTCACCAACTTTTGTTTGTAGGCTCGACTGCATCACCTCTTTCAATTACTGGTTCAAAATTAACCGTTTTATTCATTTGATTTCACCTACAAATGCAGATATCGAGTGTACAACTGGGGGGCCTTATGGGATATTGAGAACAAATACCTCCTATAATCATGCCGGGGAGGTTACGCCGCATACTTGTAACGGTTAATTGAACTTGGTTCTAGATATGCTATCGCTTTACTTTGCATGGCCTGACGTGCAATGACAGTGGCGCCAGCCGCCTGGAAACCGTTATTTCAGTCACTGAAGCAGATACTGGTGATGTGGTTGAGCAAACGACACACTCGACTACTCCAACACTTTTTATGGGGTCGGGAGAATATTCTAGTATGTGAAAAAGTGGTCCTCAAACCCAATTAACAACCCTACTTTAAGCTCATGTAACTTATAATATTTCTGCTGACCGCATGGATTATGGGAGGTAAGAACTACTATGAATGATTGGAAGCCTAATGTATTTCCAGCTATTTCTTCTATTGCCAAGTTACGGACCTCAGCAATGGCAACAGAGCATATTTTTCAAGGTTGGCTTCACTCATAACATCTCTAATAATTTCCTTTCACAGACCGTTCAATTTTGAGAAAGCAAACGAAGTGACAATCTCCCGCATTACGTTCAACTCAGGTTTGATTTTGTAGCAAAGCAACCATACCATCTCTAATTACAAACAGACCATGGACGCACCACATACGGGCCAATTTGTATTTTCCCGAAATGCATTGCCACACTCAATAATGCCTACTAGCAGGATGTGTTGGAGAAAGTGCATGGTTTAAGCTGTCTTGTATTGGCTTCCATCCCTCAAAAGTTCTTCATGGAAGTGAGTATTTCTTCTATCCCATGATATTTAAAAAAACCTCTCACCCAGAAATGACCTTCAACATCCGAGAGGCCACATCAACGAAAATGCTACTTGAGAAACCCATTACCACTGAAATCAAGGATACAGTCCCAATTCTTCCGCAAAAGGGTATGAGCCTCAGCAGCATGGTTGAACAGGCCAACTTGGTGGTCATATCCTTCTTGGGAAATTTCCAGCACACACGGACTGGGAATTTCTACCTCTGTGTGACAGTCACTGACAAAGTAGCAAATCACACCACCACAGCAGAAATTCCTTTTTCTGTGTATAAAGCATGATAAAGTGCTCAGTGAATTTATTTTCAAAAAAAAAGAAAAATTTCTTTGCTTGTCCTTGTTTTTATGAGAGGAGGCATGGGGAGGATGCAGGGGGTTTCCCTGTTGCTCCTCTGTGTCTCAGTTCATCAATGTATTGCTTTAATGGTGGGTGGAGTGTTGTTTGAAGGCTCCAGTCAACTGGCGACTCTATCACGCGAACCTGCAGATCATTTTAACTATCGAGGGCAGTCACAGAAAAATGAATACCTGCAAAGGGCCGTTCATTATGAGATTACGATCAGCATCCAAGTCCCAATTGAAAAGTGCGGTCCCAGCAATTGGTGGAGGGTCATTTATCTGGCTCGCAGAGTGTTGGTGCTATGTCAGGTCACCATATTGCAACCTCGATAAGGAAAGCAGAGTATGTCTCCTCTGAACTTCCTAGAATAGCAAAGTCACATGTATACGTGTGCCCAGGAGCAACGACGAGGGGAGCAATTTCTTTATGCTTTGCCAAAATTAAGGAAGTCATCTTTTCTTTGTGGGCAAATATTTCTATAGTTAGGCGTGAGACACACTGCTGGAAGTATGCATGCAAATACCTGGAACAAAAAGCTTTTCATGGTATTGCGTTATTGCAGTAACGGCCCCGTTGTAGACAAACACCCGAAACTCCATTTCTTCAAAGAAGAGTGAGTAAAAGCAGGAAAACCTACACAACAAGCCTGGTCTGATGTCGTTCTTCCATTCCCTAACAACGAGGCAAGGAGGTCGCACTTCTGCTGTATTGTGGAGTTTGGCGTTGGTAAGGTCTTGTTCCACTCTATTGGAACTTGTCAGTAACTCCATGGCGTCCTGTTTCAAGTACAAATCAAAACTACCGAAAGATACCAACATATTACATTAGCCGAGTGCACAATCTGAGCCTTACTGATACATATATAATAAAAAATGGCATCTTGCGTGTAGCATTCCTAGGAACTGTCATCGATAGAACTTATAAAACCTAACTCCCTTCCTGCATACAGAAGAGTATGGATTTGACTGTGGATGTGATTCAATTTCGGATTTCAACAGTTGCTTTACAATAGGACCCGCCAATACCTGAAGATTTTTTCGTTTTTAAAAAAAAAGTAGGCGGAATCTCTTCAAATACCGCATCTTTAGGGCTCCGTGTATCAAGTCGCACAAATGCATTATTTCCATATATCCTTATCGCGGCATCAATTCCGGCCTTCAACTGAGCTGCCAAAAAAAAAAAAAAAAAAAAAAAACCGAAACTCCAAGTTAAATGCATGACGGCGATTATGGGTACGCCCAACGCGAATCAGAGTGAGTACGCACACAAAGTCTCCAATTCGGACGGCAGCAGCACCTTCTCAGGCCTGCAAGATTCAATGATTTTCGCCTCCTCAGCCTTCTGCGTTGCAGCGTCGCCGTCCGACGTCACGAAGCGCAGCATCGTGGCTGCATTGCGCGCAGCCGCCCGTATTTTCAACAAAATGTCAGCGTGGGGCCAGTCCATCGGCACGAAAGTGGATTGGCATGTGAACCCGGACACTGTGCTGTACCACGACGACACGTGGTCAAAGTGACCTGCTGAGTGTCTGCTCTCGGCCGTTGTGGTCGCAGTCGTAGTCGTAGACGTTGACATGAAGCAACGGTGAGAGAACGGTTTTCTTCAGGGTCCTTTTCCTTGCTTCTGCTTTCTCCAGGATGAATTGAACTGTCTCAAGGAGTGGATCACATTGTCCGATGAGAGAGGAAGGCACTCCTCTTTCTGAGGGTTTCTGAGTCACAGGACATTCTCACAAGTGGTCAGTTTGGGAAACTCGAACCGTTGCGATCTTAAAAACATTTTTGCTTTGTGTGATTGGAGCGCCGGGAAATGAACGTGCTAACGAGCGGTATAACAAGTGGCATAAATAAATTGTCGCTTTCCACTGGGGGTGGGAGTGCGAGCGGTGACGTTGTTGAGATCCAGGTTGTGAAGGCACGTGGCCTGGCCCCCAAACACGACTCCGGAACCAGAGATCCCTACGTTACTCTGCAGGTACTCTTTCCCTTTTTTTTTTCCTTGTTGAAATTTATCTTCATTAGTTGAGGAAGAGAAAGTGCCGCACGAAAGCATGTTTAGAAACGACAGAGCCCAGTGAGTACTTTATTTTATTACGGTAATAAACGAATTCTTACTGTCACCAGCCTGGAAAAGCGCGATATTTATGTTCCCCAAGTTCAAGAGTGGGGATATCTTAACTGTTGACGTTTGGGACCGAGATCTTTTTCAACCAACACACGACTTTTTGGGTCGTGTTGGCATTGATATTTCTGCTTGTGTATGACCGAGTACTGTGGACTTCAGGTCTAACTTCAAACGCAGTTGGGTGAAGTAACAACCTACGAGAAATGGTTTCCTCTAGAATCCCGAGGTAAAGAGAGCGATGGACAAGTGGGTTCCACGTAAATATTAGTTGCATCTTAGCTCTCAAAGATTTGTGGTGACATTCTCGTGCGCTTGAGGCTTGGGAAAAGTGATATCTCACTGCAGGGCTGGCTTTGGAAAAGAGGCAATGGCAGAAGAACATGGAAGAAAAGATACTGCCTAGCTTCTCCAACAGGGTTGACTTACTATGCTGTATAACACTTTTACTGTTTAATTATTGTTTTGATTGTAAAATAGGATGCTGAGGCCACAGATCCTCGTGGCCGTGTCGAGTTTAACTCTGAATCAACTATTCTTAGTAATGCCGATCAGTTATGTGCTCAGCAACTCTCATTTCTTGTGGTAACACAAGACCGTGGTGAATTGTTTGCTCGTGCAGAAAATATATCAGACTACGAGAAATGGGTAGGCTCTTTTCTCAGTTTTTTCCGCAAGTCACCGCTCCCTTTGGGGAAAAGACTTTTGCTTTGACAAAAATGCTTAAACCTGCCTCTGGGTCAGGAATGAAAGAACGGTTTTTTGGTGTTGCTCTTTCTGAGTTGGCACAAAGAGAGAACAAAGTGTGCACGTCAGGCCTGTGCCCAACAGATACAACAGATGCACACCGTTATTGTGTCCCTGACTTTATCATGTCCCTGATTGGTATACCATTACTTGACCATTTATCCATTAATAATTTTATCCTTTGATAATTTTAGATCACATTGCAAGAGAAGGTACTGAAGAACCCGGAATTTTTCGTTTATCAGGTGCTAAAAGTGCTACTGTCGCAATGAAGGAAAGACTTGCTAAAGGAGAAGCCATAGTACAACCGGGTGTCACTGTGCACGATTCTGCCACCGTTTTAAAGGAGTATGAGCACCCACTTAGGAAAAAAAATTTACACTTCAAGGTTCCTCCGAGAACTTCCAGAACCGCTTCTAACTTTGCAGTTATACAATCCTTTGCTGCAAATTGGCCGTAGGTTTCCTTTCATTTCTTTTTTTTTTTTTTCATTTATGGAGTTTCAGAATCTGGTCCCCTCAATAGTGCAGATGTGCGAAGACATATTTTCAGTATCCCTAGTTTCAACTTGGCCCTCTATCTAGAGATATTACGGCTACTTGTTCTCATCAAGAATAAATCAGAAGTTAATAAGATGACTCCTGGAAATTTAGGTGTGTAAGCTTCAGCATCAAAATCTCTGATAACTCCCACACATCAAGCCATTGTTATTGGCCCGAATATTCTTTGGGATCCTACTGCGTAAGAATCCTTTAAAGAATACTTTCTGATTTTAATTTTTTTTTAACAAAAAGTGACGCAGCAGCAACTCTTTCCCACCTATCAGTTTTCACTACACTTCATGCTGCTATCATTGAGAAGTGTGAATCTTTTTTCCCTGAAATCACTGCCAATTTAACTTCCCCCATAATTTCTTCTCCTTCATTACCTTGCACCACTCCACCCCTCACTGGTGTCGCACTCACCAACCCATCTCCAAAGCTTTCCCGGCCTGTTCCCCCAAGGTCTTCACCTGCAGACCCATCCACTTCCCCACCCCCGTATCGGCCACAGCCACCTCCAAAATTTGGTTCCCAATCACCACAAACCTCCCGCCCAGTACCACCTACTCCTACCACACCACCACTCCAGACTGCGCAAAATCACCCACAACCTCCAGTTCCCCCGGCCAGACCGTCTCCCTCTTCTTCGCTGCGGCGATCAGAACCAGCTCAGCCACAACCACCACCACGGGTCCGGCCTCTGCCCTCCCCTAATATGCATTCCAGTCCCGCAACAAACACAACTGTAACACAGACACAAGTCACAAGAAGTGATCTTACTTCTACACAGTCAGAAGCCACCTCCAACACTCCTAAACTTCCACCACGAGGTAACCCCGGGATCAGTCTTCATTCATCATTCACATCGAAGGCACCAACAGCTTCCACATCATCACCAACAGAATCAGCTTCCCCTCAGGTACCTCAAAAAGGTGGATGGCATGCCAGTACAAGACCAACAGTATCGGCTTGCAGAAAGGCAGCCAGTACGGCAATTGCAGACCCGATCAGTGTCAGTGCAAACAACCTTTTTGAGTAACATTGTCTGTCATACACCTGATTTTCTAAACCCAAACTGGCAGCAAATATGACGCGGATCACAATAACTACCTCGATTTGGACGAATTCTGTCTATTCTTTAAAGACCTCCTTGCCATATCAAACATCAAACTCAGCCACTTTGACATTATGTATCCTATGACTGATCCCCATTTGTTCCCACTCATATTTCTCAGAGAAACCATGCAAGTTGTATCTGAAGGAGAAATGAAGCTCACCAGGCCTCAATTCCGCTCGTGGTGGAAGACTGCCTACACCAAAGTACAATGAACCTTTTACTGACTACTTCTAATCACATTTAGTTTGGATTTGACTCCCTTCCCGAACCTCTTGACAGTTGACGGGTACCAACAAAAAAAAAAGAAGTATGAGAACATGTAAACATTGAAGGAAAAAAGCCTTTTTGTGTGGTACTACTCAATTCTTGAGCCACAGTTGCTACAGAATTTATCATCAGCTTCATTATCACCACTTCCACAAGACTGGCACACTTTTTTATCGGATTGAGCTGAGTTTGGTGTTGTGTTAGATAGGTCCAGAAGAAATTATGTTACACACGGTTGGCGAGCTCTGGAGGTGGTCTGGATGATGCATATGTGACAACAAAAGCTGGCAGAGCTGTGCGAGAATGAAGGGTGTAGCGGCCGTGCACTTCTTCATAGTCTTGGCCTGCAAGTGATTGTTGAGTACTCGTTTTTAAGTTAATGGGGATTGGTCTGTTTGACAAGGAAAAGTGCCTGGCGTTCCAAGTGCAACTCTGCATAGAAGCATTTTATTGACACGTGAGAAACCCCATCTTGCTGCTTTGCATGGATCCACGAAAAAGGTTGGCACATAACCCTAAGTATAAGTTAATTTTGGCATAGCAACTCCCTAATCTTAAAAAAAAAGAGCTGCAGTACTCCACCACAAAGTTGCCGGAAAAGCCATAAGCGATAGTGTTCTCAATGTGCTCATCAGCAGGACAACACCATAATTGTTTCGTTACCAAAGGTTGCCTTCGTCTATCTAGTGAAGAACGTAAGGAAAAACCCCAGAAAGGTTTATTATGAAATTATTTTTTTCCTAATAGGATAGGTCTCATTACGGATAATATCATAAAATTAATAGAACACACTTAGAGCTGCCTCTAGGTTGGTCCTTAATGTCTCGAAGGCATCCTGCATAGAATTACAGGGAACAATTTGCCTAGCATCCACAACCTATGTGTCAGAAAAAAAAAAGTCAGTTATAACTAGCTTGAATGCTTAATGGATCGCAACTGTTAAATCAGGGTCGGATGCAACTGTGGACCACTGTCGCCTCAAATAGTCCAACGTCGCGCCGCTTACCTCCCGTTGCTCGGTCAGTACTCGTGACATTCGTTTGGTTTGTAGTTGAAAGTGTCGGTTCGCTTGTTTAGATCGATTGGGAGAATCTCCAAATGGATGGCCAGAACTTGATCTCAGGAGGTATGTGCGTTTAGACCTCCCAGATGTGTTGGTACTTCAGTACCAAGCGCCACTGTTCATCAGTCTTCCGCCAACAGAGTGGACGAGGGAAATTCCAGGACTACGGGTATTTTCGGCGCGCAGTCAAGAGGTACTCGAAAAGTGTTTCGTTGGCGTCAACCTGGTGTTTTGCCCAAATTTGTAGCCAGATCACTTTTGAAAAACGGAGATAACCCATTCTCGGCAACGAACAAGATCATGTTTAGCCTACCACAGTAAAGACTTTTGGTTTTTTTTCTCCTACCTCCCCAAGAGAGAACCACCCAACACAACCAAACTGACACACCGATACAAGATATGGCCGCCACCACCACGGCCCCAGCAACCAACACAAACCCAAACACCAACAGTGCCTCCTCCCTATGGATAAGTGGCACCTCCTCGTCCGCGTCGTCAGGGCCGAACCCCGACACCACCCCTGGCAGCTCCGCGTCCAACTCGGCCGCGTCCTCGGTCTCCTCCCTGGGCGTCCTGGTGGTCTCCTCCCACAAGTACAGGAAGCACTCGGCGCCGGTCCGGGGCCTGCTCCTCGTCCTGGGCGTCGCCGCCAAAGTCGTGTGCTCGCTCTCGGCCGCCGTGCTCGTCATAGCCTGCATAGAGGCGGTCGTGCCGGCGGTTTTGATGTGGCAAGGATCGGTCGCCGGCGGAATGGTAAGCCTCAGAAACCGTTACGTGAACCAGACCGTGGAGTCCCTGACCTGGGGGCTCAAGGACCGAGCTTCCTTGAGTGTGGACAAGTGCGAGAGGGCCATGAGAGGTGCCTCTATCAACGTGGATTTCCTGCCTCGGATTGCGAACAAAACAGACGTGGAGGTGTTCTTGGAGCGGGGGCTGGGTGTCTTCTCAGTCACCACCAGCTGCGGATACACAATGATTATGTACGCCCAGGATGGAATCGTCGTTCTGCTCTCGAAGAAAAGTACTGGGGGGTTGTTCTCTGCTGCGATTGTGCAGAGGGGATATGACCTGTCAAATCTGACTGTTCTGATGTACTCGTTCGATGATGTGACTCTGGAAATAGACTGGAGTTCTGGGACTCCCCTCTCGGCGGAAACAAGTTCTTCACCGTACTTGTACAGGTTTTCTACGGACGAAATCTCCGCCGTATCTAGCGGTAAGGACCCAGTTTGGGGGCCCATTTTGCTCCGAAATGCCCACGGCTCCATTTCGCTCAGTGCGGAATTAAAGGCAGGGTGGCATGACCCTTCGGATTCATCTGTGCTTCGGGGTGCACTTCAGGTCAGTGTAACCGCTGACGAACTGGGAGATCTGTTCACACACACCGTGGGGCCTGGTGTGATTTGTGCATTCCTGATGCAGTACTCGTTTGGAATCATATCTAGTAGCTGTGAGAATGCTATTATAACAAACGGAACTGTGAGTCAGCTTAATGTATCTAATTCTTCCTTGGAGGGTGTCAGATATGTGCAAGATGCGTGGCAGGAATTGAATATTACCGAGGACGAACTGGTTCTTTCAACATCGAATCGTTCCGTAATAACAACCAAGAACGAGAAATACTTGGTCTCATTTGCCGCAATTCACTCTGCAGACGGTTTTTCTTGTATTGCTGTTCTCGTTCTTGGTACTTTTTGCATAGTTAACTTGTTCAGTCTGTAATGGAACAACCTACTCCCCACTTTCACAGATTTGCCTTATTTCGATCAGACTTACAAAGATGCAACTGCGGGAGTCACACAATCCCTTGTCATTGGATTAGTTCTGGCAATAGTTCTGGGTGGCTTGGTTGCTGTCCTAACCTTCCTTGGGCAATGGGAAGTTATGTCCAAAATACAAGGAATCATAAGCACTCACATTGGAGGAGAACACGTGTCACCGGGTCCGGGTCATTCCAAGATACACCCGTCGGATGAAGAACAAGTTTCTGCCAGACCCATACACGGGAGATTCAATTTCATGAGCCACCTCACTGAAATTGGGCTTATACTTCATAAGTTAGATTGGCTTGAAGGCAAAGTCAAGATAGTAAGCGCATTTTTGCCGGTGGTGGCAAAAGCTGTCTGTGGCAAGGGATTACAAGATGAAAAAGTGTTACAGTCAACGCTATCAAGGAGACTTGGCTGCTATATGTTCTGTGATATCGAGAGTACTAGTTTAACACAGCAACAATTTTTTTTCACCCTTCTCAATAGATTTTACCCCACTTTGCGAGGCAGTGCCTCCTGATGTTGCGGCCAGAGTACTGGAGGTTTTTTATACAACGACTGAACGTGCAGCACGAATATTAGATGACAATGTTCTCGTCAAGAGACTTGGAGATGGAGTGTTTTTGACTTGGGGATTCAAGTTGGAGATTGAGAAAGAGAGAGAGAAGAAGCAGCTCCCTGTGATAGCATACGCCGCCGCCTTGAAAATAGGGGAAGCTGTGTCGGCTATGGATACAGAAGTACAGTACTTACTGGCAGGTAGAGCTACTGGTTGGAGATTAGTGGTGAGAATTGGCCTGACAACTGGCCCCGCTCTGCATGGATTGTTTAAAACAGAGTACCTTATTAGTCCCGATGTAGTGGGATCAGCGGTATGCACTTTTTATTCTTCGTAATTAAAACTACTAATAGCTTCTCAAAGAAATGAAGTATCTCCCTTCCCTTATCTTCCTATTCTATAGGTAAACTTGGCGGCGCGGTGTCAGTCCATTGGAAAAATGCAAGCAGTTAGAGAATTGTCACAAGAAAAATGCTCTGGAGGCGGGCAACTGCAGTGCACAATAGTCACTGACTTAGCTACATCATCAGCCAACACAAACACAGCCTCCAAAGGACCCAGTGGTGCAAAACACAATGACCAGGAATACGTAGAAATTCTGGAAGAAATGGCGAAATCCAACATTGATGAATACCCCCGGTTTGAATTGCTAAATGTTCCAGTTCAGGGCATGGGGGAGCTGGATTTGACTGTTACCTTTATTGAGGCCTCAAAATGACCCACAACTTTTCTTGTGGGCTGGGCCGTGTTGTAAACAAAAGAAAATACATAACAAAAATTTTGCTTTTTTATGGTGTATTCTTGGTAGTATTAGAAACAAGGGCTGTGGAAGGGGGCATTTCATGTGGTGCAGAAGGGGTATGGCTAGTGAACGTGTGATTAAACCAAATAGTTAGATTGTTTGGAATTGTAGGCAGTGACGCAAAGCAATGGTAAACCCACTGCCAATAGCTTATGTCAATGCCGTGCCATAGGTGTGTTGTCGATGAGCGGGAGGTGGCGGATATTCCCCATGTATGAAGCCCGCGCTCCTCGGCTGTGCCTTATCGGAGTTAGTTTTGTTGGCTGAGTGAGGTTCTGTTACCTGGAAGTAAGTTATCTAACAAGACACCGAGAAGCAGAGTGACAGTCATGCTGGTGGAAAACAGAGTGTTAATCAAATCGGCTAACGTGGGTGCATTGGGGAAATCCACTGGGAAAGCTTTTTGAATGTTATTCGGAATTCAGAGCCTATGCAGACTTACCTTGGAAGTATTTGGGAACAGACAATCCCATTAACAGCGAAAAGCCAATCACAAACTGATTTCTCGGAGAGTACAGGTTCACATGCTGCACCAAATTTAATAATGGGTGAACTTGGTTTAACTTCTTACCTGTAAAGAGGAAAGACCCACAGAGACAATAATGCTGAACATCGAACAAAGAGTGCCTCCAATAACAGGCTTCGGTAGTGAAGCAAAGAATCCGCCAAGTTTCCCGAACATTCCTAGAATGATCATAACGCAACCTGCAACCTGAATGACTCTTCGGCTTCCAACTTGGCATATGTCATGTATAAGCCAACAACACAAGATGTTACCACGAGTGACTGATATCGCGGCAATATTCTCTGAATAGGATGTAGTCCCGTTTCCTGTGCCAACTAGCCCTGCAATCAGACAACCAAATCCTTGTATTGCTTAGAGCAGTATAATTCCGTGAGGAAGGTACCTTCCATTCCAATTCCAAGGGATGAAACTTTACTATTTGGAATAGGGGCACCAATAACTTGGGAGCAAGCATAATAGTCCCCACTAAAATGGGCTTGAGTTTTTTTAAGATGGTTACTTATGGCAATACCCCTTGCTTACATGGATTCAGCGATACTAGTGAGATATGCAGGAATAATGGCACAAGCAGCCACAAATTGGAAAGTAGGAATCCCCCATTGACAAGGATATGGAATTCTGAACCATGGTGCTTCTTTCATTGTCTCAAAAGTAGTGTATGAAGCATCACCTGGTGATAATGAGAAAACAATTACTGGTCAGTCTGTAACCTTCATTGTAAACACCGACTAGAGAAAGAATGAGACACACTAACCACACCAGGATAAGGGCAATGAGAATTGAGAACATTGAAATCAGTCGGACCACAAAGAATCGCTGAAGCCTCTTTTGGGGTTATAAGATTTTCTCATAACACCATTTTTGGAACCTTGACTCGTGGAATGAATTGGCAGAGGAGGACTATCAGTAGAATAGTTGTCCCGCCAATATACCAATCAAGACCAGCTTCAGGGGCAGCTACTGGATATATAGCAAGCCCAATCATGCAAATAACCGGGCCAACACTAACTGGACTCAAGAGCCTATTAATATGATTTTTCAAAATGATTATTTGTGATGAGGCTTACTGCAATAGAAGCGAAGTGACGCCCAAAAACCCAACCGCGAACTCCATAATCGCCTGGAATTGATTCTGAGAATGAAAAGCAATGTATGTGCACGACGGATGAAGCGCGATTAGATGTTGAGACTCAGTGGTTGTTGTGGGGTTTCCCGTGTTGTGGCAAAGTAAGGTACCCCGCAGATAATAGCGCCTTGCAAAGTCCTCATTTTAACTTGCCAAGGCTGGCCAGCCAAACTCGGAAGATTCAAAATACTAATGGCTGGGGATAGAAAAGTGAAAGTTCTGAGGGAAAAGGTTAGTGTTAGGGTAATAAGGATAGTGAACTTACCCTCCTTGAACAATTGGAAGTCTGTTACCCAAAGTAGTTTGCAAAACGGTACAAATGCCACTTACAAAAAACACAGTGCAAATCAACAGAGCCAACCCAGAAGAGTCTATCCCAAGAGCATCTGCCTCAATTTTTACCAAAAACAAAGGCAAAGAAAGAAGAAGAAGAAAAAAAAAAACCCAAATACAAAACAAGCATACCAGCGATCACAAAAGGCTGAGAGAGTGTCCCCCCAAACATAGTCACATAGTGCTGCAGCCCCATCAACACACAATAGTGAATCGGCGGGACATCGTCGGCCTTCAAAGCCACACCGCCGGCTGCCGGTCTCGATCCTGCGCCCTCCGCAGGGCCGTCACCATCGTCGCGGTCGTAGTGGCCGCTCCTTGCACTTGCAGTTGCATTGGAATTTGAACGTGAGCGTGAAGTTGCACTTGCACTTGAAACAACAACTGTGGCTTCGTCGGCGATTCCTTCCAAGTCGCGATCGCGATCGCGATCGCTATCGCGGCCGCGGGACTCCTCGTCGTCGTCGACGGGCGTGAGGCGCATCTGAACGCCGGCCGCGACTCCGACACCGCTCGATCGCAGTTGCAGCTGCGCTTCGGGTGCGATTTCGGCCGTCGGGCTCTGCAGCGACCGCATGTCCACGTTGCCTGGTGTGTGGACGTCACTCTACCGAAACACACTTGTGGGAGGAGGTTGTACCTTTGATGCAGGTCACCAAGCCATCCTTCACACACCGCCACAGACCCGGCATGAGTGCTCCGCGCTTCCGAAATATACCGTTTTCCTTTTTTTGCCATACCGAGAAACAACAAATGGCGGAATAACATAATCAACAGACCGGAACGCTGTACTTTTCCTTAAACGCGGTCCGGTTTTTTTTTTTATTCAGCCAAATGCTTCCTCTATCACGGATGTACGCCAACGAAGAACAAGACAGGTTGAGGGTAAACCAACTTCCTCGGGTGCAGTTGGAGCTCATTGAGCAGACAAATCCATTCGAAATAGCACGTAACCTTGTGGTGCCGTTTCCAGATGACAGAAGACGCACATTCCCCGTTGTCCTCGAATTTCCCACAATGGAGGCATTGGCTCTTGCAACCGCTTTGCACATACGGTGCGGAGTCTGCTCTCCTGCTCGTGTACTCTGTGAAGAACTGCGTGAGTAATCATTATAATAATAATAATAAATCACATCCAGATTAGTTGTGTACTGATTGATACCAAGTTAAACAAGTTTGCTTGTTTTTGTGGCACGTCTCTGCTGGTAACTACCGGGTGCAGCTTGATTTTACAGGGTGTTGCCAGTCGAGTGAATTTTCCCAAGCACAAATGTATATCACAGTTAATGCAAGAGGGGATATTGTCAATGCTGCAACAACAGAGAAGTTCGTATACTGGGGCACTGGAGATAAGAAACCAGTAGGCCATATTGATTGCAACGCAATGTCTCTGGAAATAGAATACGTCAGAGGTAGTTGCATGCCTCAGGTATACATCATGAGAATGCAATCTTTGCATTGGACTTCCCCAGTCTCACTTCAAGGCCCAGTCATACATTACCGTCCAGACATGTCTAACTATAGAGCTCCGAAAGTAGCAGTTCCAGGGGAAGCAAGTGTGTGGTTCTTGGGAAAAGTCTGTGACCCTTTCTGTGCCTATCTCCTTCCCCAACCTTGTCGCGAACATAAAATAGCTACGGTTACCACTGCAACTGAGATTGTTGCGATGTGTGCTGCCGACGAAGCGTTGTCAATACAAATGTTGACCTGACGATTTGAATACTTTCGTCTAAAATTTGGGACATAAAATAATATTATAATAATAATAATATAATATTATAATAGACGGCGGATTTTGTATACAAAAATCGACTTAGAAAAAATTTGTATACAACGGAAAAAAATTTGTATACAACCGGCTCTAGCGAAAGACACGTGTGCCAGTGAAGGTAGTTGCCAGGG